>PITA01001147.1:0-212111 GCA_004023965.1 Spilogale gracilis
TAAAACCTTAAGGTGGTTCTGAAGCAGCTACAACAAAGGCTCGGGAACCATGACCTTAGCCTATATTCACTTCTGGATGGAGTTTTCAGAGACAAATATGGCTAACAGTATTCTTTGTCCACCGTGTTGGATCAGTGGACACCAGATAGTGCCATTGAGAAAAACAGTGTGCTTTTATAATTGAAACAGAAAGCACTTTTGCTTTCAGTTCTCTCTAGAAAAAAAATGAGATTTAGCACAAGCTAAATCTCTCATGTTTGGTGCCTTTTGATAATACTTAGCTTTCTTTTGAATTTATTTATCTTTAGCAGTGGTTTCAAGTTGCAGTTTTGATATTGTTTTTGTTTTCTAGGCCCAGAGCCCCTGAGAGGTTCTTCATCAAGGATTGAAACACCAAAAAGGAGAATCAGTAAATTAAGTTAAAGCTGAACTTCAGAGTTAGAGAGTAGAAAGAGAAAATGCAACTATTTCTTCACATGCAATTTAACTTCCAGAAGGAAAAACAAATCTGTTGTTTGTTTCTTTATGGTTTGATTAAATTCTCTGATCACAATAGCAATGCAAACCTACTCTGATATTCACTGTGAGTTGAATAGTAATAAAAAACGATGAGTTTTTATCTAGGAGCAGGAAAAAAGGATAGAAAATCAGATGTACTTTATTTCTGAGATTATAGTAGGGTTAATGTTTATTAATTAATAATTGATGTTTAATATAATTTTACTTATGGCTACTTAGAAATGCAGTGGATTTTTATATAAAATAAAGAAGAAACCAGTACTATAATACCATTTTTACACACAGTCTTCCATTGTTTTTATGTGTTCATTTATCATAAATCTTAATTTTATCTTTTTTTCACTAAGAAAGCCATCATACCAGAAAAATGTGAAGATATTTTTTGAGGTTTTCACCTATTTATGATTTTATATTAACTTTAAAAATAGTTCCAGTCTTTGCCTCCTAGGGGCTTATATTTTACAACTGAAGAATAAAAGGTTGATAACAATTTGAGTTACCAGATGTTTAAATTGTAAGAACAGCCAGCTAAATATATAAATAATTTTATTACTATTTTCTTGTCTCTTATAAAATTTGAAATAGGATCTAGCATTCATAACTGACTATATTTATTCTCAGTCCTATGTTAAAAGCTGGGAAGTCTAAGATTTCCTGTACTGGAATAGAAGATACACAATTCCTGTTGAAATCTCACTTTAGGAGTGCCTGAGTGGCTCAGTCAGTTAAGTGTCAGTCCTTGTTCAGGTCATGATCCCAGGGTCCTGGGATTGAGTCCCACATGGGGCGCCCCTCTCAGCGGGGAATCTGCTTCTCCCTCTTCTTGCTCATGCTCTCTCTTTCTCTCTCAAATAAATAAAATCTTAAAAAAAAATTCCACTTTAAGCCCTGACATTATTCATTTCCTCCCCTTTGATGCTATATATCCTGTTGATAATCTACCACCGTTGCTCATCTTATTTTACATTAGATATAAAAGACAAAGTGTCTCTGCTGATCCTGGAAAACCTTTTCCTTATCTTAAAGCATCATTCTAAATGATGTCACTACATTTTTAAAATATTAATGCTATCATGTGTTCACCAACTGTCCCTTTCCTCCTTCAAGAAGGAGATTGAATACTTAATGTGCTTCAGGATCAAAGCTGACATGTCATGGGAAAGCTCTTAGATCCTGATTGTTGTCATTTTCTTGGCTTTATTCAGCCATCATTTCAATATGGACATTATGAGCCAGTGATACTGCTTATTCATGTGGAACAGGTTCATGCAAAATGAAGCTGATCCTGATCTGTTACAACCTCTTAAATCTACTTGGGGGAATTGTTAGCCTGTCAAACCACCTCCATCTTTAACTGCTACTGCTTTTTTTTTTTTTTTCCTAAAGGATTTACATATTCAATGAGTAGAGTATGGCTTGTACTTATTGACTATTTATTATAATTATTCTTACTCATTTCTTGAATCTGTTTTGCTCCTACAAACTTACTTAAAACTCTTCAAGATCAAGGTTCTTTATTTCATTTGCATTTCTATCAACACCTAATAGTTTTCTATTCTTACTGGAAAATAAGGTATCATAAAATAACTAACATTGCAGTTCACTTGAATAATGTCAAATTGATTGTGCACCAATGCTACAAGGCATATGGAATATAAAGATGTTCAAAAGAACAGTTCTTTCACAATATCTCAGTTAATTCCATTGTTACAGCTTAATATACAGACCATGATTTTTCTCATTTTATATAAAGGGCTGCCATGAAATATATTAGAATTTTTCAGTTCAAACCTTCATATTAAAATAAGGTTTACTATAAATTCCACTCAGAGGAAGAAAGTAGAAAGCAAATTGTTCTTGTATATTTTACAAAGAAGAAAGAGAAAGTTGCAGCCTGAAACAAATCTAAGGAAGAATAGTGTGATGGTCAGGAAGAACGAGTATATAAAAAATTTGGCATTGAGTGTTTTTTTTGTTTTATACTTAGAAGATAACTTTCAAGTTCAATTTTTATCTACCAAATCATTTTTATGCACATTCAAATAGTAAGATGTTTCTCCTCTAAATGAATATTTATAATTACAGAATAAGAAAGGATGATTTCTGTATCTTTTAAAACTTGAGTAACTAAAAAGGAGACCATGACTTGATTCTATTTTGAAGAAAACTGAATTTCTCTATGAATATCACACATCATATGCCTGCGGTACACTGGACTTTTTAAGAAACGACCATCAAAAGGAAAGACAAGTAAATATAGGTACATTAGATGGTATTTTGGGTTTTAGACTGTAATTGTTTAAAACCCATATAAATCTGAATATGACCAGTATTGAAACCTGACTAATTTAAACTAACATTCAACTCACATAACGACATAATGTATTGAAAAAGTCTTATCTTTCATTTCAATCTAAATACGTATTTAGGTTTGTATTTGTAGATATACAAATATTTATTATTTGCTTGTCATGTGCAAAATTTTTTTCTAGGAGCTATGGCTGCAAACATGAATTAAAAAATAAATTTCCTTGCCCCAAAGTAGCTTACAGTCTAGTAGAAAGAGATAAATATACAGACAAATAAAGTCATTTGTTTTTGTACACTGAGAGTGTGAAATTATAAACAACAGCCACTGGGGTGCACTTGGCTAAATTTTTTAATTCTAAATTCATTCTTGAATGTGAAATTTAATTAATGTGTCACGAACAACGGTAATAAAAACTGGTAAGATGAAGAAGCGTTAGTCACACTTACATTAAGATACAGGTTTAATGAACTTGCTCTTGCTAGATACAAAACAATTAGCTAACCTACATTGGGAAGGTCAGGTATTTTGTCATGTCTCATAAACATAGAGGATATATCTATAATTATAAAATAATACTGTAATTTTGTACATACAAGGTTAGTTTTCTATTACAAAAGTAAATTGAGGCCTTGTATGTCTCCACCTTGTATGATTTAGTGTGTAATCATTGGATCATATTTTTAACTTGGTGTTCAGCTAATCTTCAGGAGATGTTGCAGAGGGATGTTGGAGGCATGTTGATGTACAATCTGGATGACTGAAGGTAAACTCCAGTGTGTAAGGGACATGAAGGTATTATAAAAGCAAAATGAAAGTTCTGCAATTTGTATACCACAAAACCACTTGTGAAACTCCAGACACCTCCAAGAGATTAATTCTCACCTATTCTTCTGGGATAAGATGAGGATATGTGGTTTTATTATGGTTTGCAGGTAGGATAAATAACTTGCTTCAGGTTGGTTGCAGAGTAGGGAATAAAACAGAGGTCTTTTTATTTCTTGCCTTGTAACTTAACAACGTTGCTGCTGTTTTTAGTCATTATAATCTCTCTACAAGAATCTCAAAGATATCCCTTATTTTGGTATTTTGTCTTCTCAGACTTGAGACTGAGCCACTTCTTCCATATCGTGTAACATTGGACACACAGTAGGTTCTTGCAGCATCTGACATTTATTTTTAAGCTTCTAAAGTTTTTATTTTAACAGTAGTTGACACTGAATGGAAAGATTAAACATCCTGAGTGTCTCTTCATGGCGTTGATGGGTACCCTCTGGTTGCCAGCACATCGAATACTGACCTTTGCTTTGATAGGCCTGTGCCTTTCTGACACATTTTCCTTCTCTGAACAGCAAAGCTGTAGTTTTCTGACTTTTATAAGTGAGAGGTACTGTAGAATAAGCAAAAACTGATTTCAGCTCCTCTGAGAAACTTATTATGTAAATACACATTATTATGATTATAAATAATAATAATTTATTTTCTGAGGCATGATGCCAGAGCAAAAGTCATTTGGGTAGGCAAACATTTGTTAGTTGTGTGGAGGTTTCATCAGATGCAGTCTCCATTCAGAGATAATAGATACTTAAATGGATTTTTCTTTTTCATGAATGCACCTCAAGGTTTAGAAGCAAATGCATTGTTAAAAATGTCAGACAATAATAATGATAATTTTTCTAAAATCTTCTTGGCCTGCCAAATTTATGGCATGAACACAAGTAAAGAATTACAGTCCCTTGGGAAATGGAAGTTGATTCTTTTTAATTTATTTTTAAAATTTAAGCTGGAAGCCCAATCACAAATTCTTCAGACTGGCTGGGGTTGGGTTTTCATCAGACATGAGATATTCTAGTTTTGCATGTATTTTTTATATTCTCTACTCTCAGGGGGAAAAAAGATGTCTGTCCTCTTTTCATGAGAAAATATTATACAATTCAGCCATATAATTAAAATAACAATCAGTAATTTTGATAGCTGGTAGATATTTTTGATGCCTAATCTCTGGTAATAAATAAAAATTTTATAAGCATGAAGGCAGTTATTTTTGAAAAGCTGGAATAAAAGGGGGGATACAATGACTGTCATATATTTGAAAAATTATCACATAAAGTAGGACATATTCTATCTAAGTATTGTTCCAGAAGTTAGAAATGAAAATTTTAAATACAAGTTACAGGCGAGTAAACTTCAATTCATTATAAGGAAGGGGTTCCTAGTAATGTCTCCAAATACAGAACGTATTTACACCTCTGTTAAGAATATTACAGAAAGAATTCTGGACCCCTGCTGGAAACCTGAACCCCAGGAACCTTAAAGTCCTCTCAGCTCTACACTTTTGGCAATTCTGTTTGACTCTTTGCCCTTTACTGCACAATCCTATATCTCAAACATGAGTAGTTCCCACATTGATGTCTCCCTCCAATTTTCCAAGTTTGTTGATTGGAATACCATACTTACCTACCCCCAGTATGACTCTCCCTTAGCCGTTTTAAGATCTTAAAGCTGTTTTATTCAGATCTTAGCCCAGTATTTAAAATCTTTTTTGATGTGGCCTTCCCTTACCAATATTTTCTCTTATTGCTTTCAACATTAGGCAGCTTGTTCTCTTCAACTTTCTTTTCAATCCAACATGGTAAACAAGGTATAGATACAACTATAGGTAAAAGTCTATACTCTTTTGTCCTCTGAGAATATTTCTTTGACTTAAATTATCCCCCCATGACTTTCTTTTATTTTGAAATTCACTTAAAACTCAAGTCATCTCTCTAAAAGGATTCCCCACTCTTTAAAATAGTTGTTCACTAATTTTGTTAATATGTGTATATGGGAGATATAAATATAACCTTGCTAAGTAGTTTTTAAGCTTTGACTCTATTTTGCTTTATGTTACAACTTTTCCACAGAGCCTAAAGCAGCCACGAACATTTATTGAATACACATTAAATTCCTATCAAGTGAGGGAATCAAGAATTGTAAGTAGTGAGTGTTAAATGAAGGAAAGGACTGAAGTGGCTTCCCGGGGGGCAAAACCTCTAAGATATCTGTGAGTAGTTGTGCTTATATTGATTCTCTTACAGGTAGAAACAGTCACGAGTGGCAATAGAGTAAGCCACTGATTTCAACCATGTCTTTTCCCTTGGTCCATTTTGATGAGTAGTATGCCATGGACTATTAGCCCTCGAAACATTTTGGGTTAAATAAGATAGCTGACTGCACATAATTCTCATTTTGTAGTGAGAGCTTTAGGCTTTATTACATCTGAAATACTATGGAGCACATCATCTTGACTTTGATTTTTTACAACATAGTTCAAGACGAACGGAGATTTTAGTGAATTTGATTCATATCATCAGTTCATTTATTAGCGGATGTAATGATGGAACCATAAACTTGTCACCCTAGGTGACACTAATGAACTTCTTTTGTGAGCTCTCTCAGCAATGAGAGTGATATTTGAATTAAAATGAATAGTAGTTCTTTATTTTTAGAGGTGCAAGGGCTACTTTTGAAGGTGGGAGATCTTGTCCTTGTTAGTGACTGACATGTCCTTTGAAGAAAAAATACCATTCCCTCAAAATTCCCAGAATTTTTATTTTAGTCTCATTCTCATCTCAAACCTAATTTTCTGTATATATTGGATATTGTGGGTATATTCTTTCTTCTAAAACAAAGAGAAATAGAAATAGCAAATATAAATGTGATGTATATATGTGTTTAATTTTGAATGTCTTAGCTTTAAAGGAATCTGTTGCAGAAATGGTGAGCCCAGAAATGATTGTCTACACAACATTAAATAATTAACAATTCACCAACATGATACTAACAATATCAATATGGACCCTATAATTAAGAGTCTATGGTGGTGGCAGACATTAATAATTATAGAAAAGGTTATTTAATTAGAGATGAAATAAATGCTATGATCTAAAATGTGTACTGTTAGGAGAGCATGTAACAGAAAGATCTGATCAAGGCTGGGTATGACAAAGGAGTGGAGGGGGTGGGGACACAGGGTTAGGAAAGTTTCTCTGAAGAAGTGATATATGCTTGGTGGCAGAAGTTACTTAGTTCTTTAGAGAAATAAAAAAGTGATCATTGTACCTTGAGAAAACCAAGAAAGGAAAGAGGATGCATGAGGTTGGGTGGAAAAGTAAGCAAGAGTCATATCATGAAAGGCCTTGTCAATAAAAATAAGGAGTTTGAATTTTATTCTAAAAGTTATAAGAAGCCCCACTCTAAGGATATGATATATTTTAAAGATTATACTGGTTGAAAATGGGCAAGACTAGAAGCATGAGACCACGTAGGAAGCTTTTAGCAGTGGTTCTAGAGGGAGATGATAGTAACTTGCGTCAGGACTGTGACAGAGATAGGGAAGAGAAAGGTGGATTCAAGATGTATTAATGAGGAAAAAAAACATGATCTAGCTCCAAACTAGAGGACAAGAGTTAGAAGGAGCTATCATTCAAGATTTGTGGCATACGTAACTAGGTAGCTGGAACTATCATTTACTGAGGGGAATGGTAGAAGAAAAACACGTTTTTGAATTTAGCTTGGGTTGTATTGACTTTTAGTTGTATGAAGTGGGCATGGGAGGAAGGCAATTGGATATTCAATCTATATTTGAGAGAATATGTCTGAATGGGACATGGAACTTGAGCTGCTTTTGTTCTTCTTTTCCCTCAGTTGAAATCAGTTTCCACATATCTTTGCATACTCAGACAAAAATCAAAAACTGCCTTCGCATAAATCCATCTCCAGAAATATTGCTGAATAATATGGACTTATTAACAAGATTTTGTGAGAGACAAAAAAGGATATACATCATATGGCTAAACTTTTCTCGTAGTTCCTTTTCAATATTTAAGCTCTCTCCCAAAGACTCTCTCTTGATGGTAGCTGTCTGATGTCTTCTTCCCCTTTCCACAACACTTATCTTTGCCTTTACCACTGCCCTTTCACCCTATATTCCATGACAAATCCTTTATGTCTGTATGCAGCTTTCCCTATCTCCTGCTATTCATAAGGTCACCTTTTTGTTCTTTCTGCAAACCAAAGTTCTATTTCAGAAGCTTCCTGCCAAAGAGTGGTAGAAGCGAGAGGGAAAGGGAGGATTGTAAACAATAAATTCTTTTCCTGCAAAATACATATTTTGGGAACATATTCATGATAATGTAAGCCAAAGACTGGAATCCCATCATTGAAAAATTCACTAATGGAGGAAGAGATATGAAAGGAGATATTATCAAATGAGGAGTAGGAAGACTAACATGTTCAAGGGAACAGAGGCTTCACAATGACATGATGGTCCATTAACCACATTTTTGAGAGATAATTTGCATATATAAAAAGGATGAATAATTAAATTTTCTCTAAAATGTTCTGCTATATATACTTTCAGCAAATGGGAAATTGACAGACCCTACTTTGTACACCAAGTTTTGCCATGAATTTCTTTTACCTAAACATGGCAAAATCATTTTTACTTCATTTTTCCTCTGCAGAATAGGCGTTGGCAATCTGAATAGATAATCCTAGTTCCGTGTCTCCTAGTAATCCTGAGATGAAGGAAGTATCAGATCAGTGTTGCTTACCTGGGTATGTTTTCCTCACACATCTTTAACCCTACCCTACAGCTAGCATAATGCCACAAGTGGCAAGACTGCCCAGGTAGGTAGTCCAGCAGACTGGATAGACTTTTCTTCCTGTGCTTATGGACTACAGTGACTAGGTAGGGTTTGGGTCCCAATGCCTGAAGGAGTAAGATGACCAAAGGTGATGTGAGACAGACAGTTGGGTCGTGAAGCAGGTGTCTAAAGAAATGTTGCAATATGTACCCAGGGTTTTGGTTGCAAAACTATGAACATGGTGAATGGGGCACAGAAAAACACCTATATTAGCATGGAAATCTGGACTGCACCCACAGTGGAGTGAGGATGTGGGATGGCAGCAGCCAGCCCTCTGGCCAGTGAGATCACTGTGGTTTTGCATACCACTGAAGGGTTAAATTTTGAGGTAGCCTTCTGTAGAAGGCAGTCTGTGGGCTGCTTAGTTGAGAGTGGTGGGTGGGCTTATTCTCTCCTGAAGAAAAAGGCTTTTTTTTTTTTTTTAAAGATTTTATTTATTTGACAGAGAGAAACACAGCCAGAGAGGGAACACAAGCAGGGGGAGTGAGAGAGGGAGAAGCAGGCTTCCCGCTGAGCAGGGAGCCTGATGTGGGGCTTGATCCTGGATCTCCAGGATCATGACCTGAGCCAAGGCAGTCGCTTAACCAACTGAGCCACCCAGGCGCCCCGAAAAAGGCTTTTTTATTAAGGTGACTCATATTTTCCCTCTTCTCTGATAGTCAAGGAGAGTAAAATATTTCAGTGTTTATTGTCTGCCCACCCCTTGAAAAGAATTAATTAAAAAGTGGATCAGTTACAAGACTGAATGCCTGAATAGAAAAATAAATTAGGTAGATCTTTAGTAAGTGGCAGGAAATTCATACCTTAGTGGAAAATACAAGATTCTAAAGAGAAGTAATGATTTTGAACAGAAAGGCCAAATAATGTTGATAGAACTTTTTCAAATTTTTTTTTTATACTTTGGAAGGGAAAAAATAGATCTTTATTATACTTGTATTAAAATGAGCATTTATCATGTTGCTTTGCTTTGCTTTCCTTGAGCGATAAACTCAGTATCCTGGCATCACTAACCTGGCTTTCCTAATATTTTTCTTACTTTTCGCCCTCAGTTATCCAAGAGAGGAACATTGATGGATAGAGTTATATCCTTTATCTTCCTATCTCTTCAAGAGCACACTAGATTGTCTTTTGCCTTCCTCATTCCACTTCCAAATCCTATCATCGAGAATTTATGGCAATTGCCACAGAAGAGTAAAGTGCAAAGGGGCTATAATGATGACTTGGGGTGGGTTCAGGAATAGAAATGTAGGAGGAGCTTGACCCTGCACCACGATTTTGACCAGCTTGGAGCCAGCTCTTGGGGAAAAAAAAAAATAGAAACAATAAAATATCACTCCCACCCACCCTCAGAGAGCTGCAAACCATCTTTCTTCCAAAGAACAAATCAGTCAAGGCAGCTGGCATTCACTTTGTTACACCTTATGAAGAGTGATTAAACATTTTAATTCCTTTTCTGCTGGACGCTTACATTCATAGCCTGTTCACTAATGTTTCCTCTTAGCTCACTACTGGTCTGCTCACGATTCAGGATCAGAATAGTAATTTGAGGATTATGAGAGTGAGGCTGGTCAACATTACTTGTCAGGTGCTTCTGTGGCTTTCTTAAAATCTTGGTTTTTCTCAGGGCAAGGAAAGAGATGAGGTCTTTTGGTGTTTGGTTGAAAGAAGGAAATGACGAAGAGAGAGAAGGCTGGAAGTATATGTATAGGTACAGGCTGTCCTTCCCCATCACTGTTTGCCCTTTCAAAGAAAGCTTGTGTAAATAAACTTTCTTTTTATCCACAAAATTATGATGGGTTGCCACATGCTATGCATCATGCTTTATCGTGATAAGGAAACAGTAGCTTTAAATGAAAGCATTTGATGATTTGCCAGGCATCTGGCAGTTGATCAAACCTGCTGTGAAGGGACAGTGATACCGGTTGCTATGCCGAAACTGTTTAAAGAATGTGAAATGTGGATTGTGGCGCTGAGGTCCTTGACGGTAAATCAGATCTGATTTTCCCTCTGAGAGCACAAAATGAACCTTGTCGTTATCAGGAAGAGAAATGAAATCTTTAAATATTTCTCAATGCTTTGTCATCTCTGCCTGTCGGGGTGATTTAACATAAAATTTCCCCAAAGTAGGAAGTGCAGGTATTATTTCATTTCATTTCACGGATAAACTTCACAGTTTTTCCCTATAAATTACTTGAAAAAGCCCCCAATTTGCAATTGTGGAGGTTGCTTAAGATCAAAAGGGTTTTGAAATTAAATGTTATTAGTAAAAAAGAAGGTGCTTTGTGTTTTGTCCCCTGTGGATAGCCTGACAGTCCCTCAACACAATGATGTCTTAGTGCTTATGGGAAAATATCAGAAGGGCTGAGAGAAGTTGCTTATAAATGGTTTGAGTTAGTTGTGTTGCCAAAACAGTTGGTTCATTGAACTTTCGTGTGCATATTTCTTATATGACCAGTGGTTATCTATTTTCATGTTTCAAACTCCTGCTTGCTTTGTATCTCTTCTCGCATTCTACTTAATGATAAGACCTCACAGACATTTGCAAAATTTCTATTACCCCAAGATTTAAAATACCATTTTGAAGGGGGAAAAACTGCTTTTTAGAATTAATATATATGCGCATGAATAATGCAGGATCACTGTGGAAAAAAATAAAGATATCAACAAAAATTCTCCTGTGACTCAGAGAGAATCACAGTTAGCATTCTCATGTGTCCCTGAGGACTTCATTTGTGAATATTTTTTATTTAACATTGGATCATTCATTCTCAATTTCAGAGTACTGGAGAATAAGCCTTGCAAATTTTGGTCTGGGGTTTAAAATTGAATATTCAAAAGAGTTTATTTGCAAGGTCTTTTCAGTATTTTATTGCAGAAGGGGTATCCATTTTTCTTCCATTTCCAGTAAAGAAAGAATAAGAAGGATAAAGTGCAGCATAAGGTATTTGGGTGTTGTCTGAGGAAAGATTTCTTGACGTTATTACTAGTTACTGGAAATAAATACCTTACTGATCTTTAATGCGTTACCACTTGGAGCAGAATGCCAGTCAGTGATTATGTTATTTGTTGACTGGCTGACTGACTTAACTAAATGATAAGCCGCAAAATGTTCTTCCTAAATCTCTATTCAGTACAGTACTAGGTTAAAGCAAACAAACTTTTCAATGCCCAACCCAAAACAAATGTCACAGGTAAAGAATTAAAAAATTATAGCACAGGGCGCCTGGGAGGCTCAGTTGGTTAAGTGTCTGCCTTTGGCTCAGGCCATGATCTCGGGGTCCTGGGATCAAGTCCCATGTAGGGCTCTCTCCTCTGTGAGAGAGTCTGCTTCTCCCTCTCCCTCTGTTCTCTCCCTCTATCTTAAATAAATAAACAAAATATTTAAAAAAAATTATAGCAGAGTAGTAATTCTGGGAAAGGTAAAATTAACTATGCTTTATTTCTGCCCCATATTTCTTGTCTCTCATGTACTCTGTGTGGAAGGAAGGAGATAATGGAATCCCTATAGTAGTGTCTGAATTCAGGTTGCCTGGGATATTCCAGAGCATCATAGTCATTATCATCTTTTCCCTCATAATAATCTAATAAACTAGATACTATTATTATATCCATATTATAGATTCAGTAACAGAATGAGGTTTGTTTGTTTGTTCAATATTTGGTAAAGATCATATGATGATACTACTTACTGGAATTCAGCAGGAAATCCACAGACAATAGACCAGCCCTTCTGGAACTTATATTCTAGACTCTAGTCGGGGAGAAAGACATTAAACAAGATGAATAAATACATGATATTAAATATAAGAAGAGGGGCTTGGATGGCTCAGTCTTTTAAGCTTCTGACTCTTGATGTCAGCTCAGTTCATGATCTCAGGGTCATGAGATTGAGCCCCGCATCAGGCTCTGTGCTCAGCGGGGAGTCTGCTTGAAATTCTCTCACTTTCTCTCTCAAAAAAAAAGAATGTAAAAAGATGGTAATATAATGGTGAAAAATAAAGAGGGAATGGAAATAAAGAATGTTATGATACAAAATCTGACTGCTTTCAAACCCAGGAGTTGTGTTTTCATATGTTGTGCTACTTTGATTACAAAAAGATAGCAAACAGGAACGTGAGATTGTTGCCTAGAAAGAATGCCTGACATGGATTCATGGGAAAGGATAGTTTCTATGGTTTATCAATTGTTTTTCAGGCAAGCCATAAGTACTGAATAACTATAATGGAGAGAAGAAAGTTTTCTCCTCACAGCGAAGGAATTTAAAGAAGTTTCGTTTTCAAGCAAATAAAACCACTGTGACTTGGCCCCCATTGAAAGGCAGGAGCCAGAGTTCATTGGCTTTGGATTCTTGTTTACTTCTAACACTGTGTCAAGAAGCCTGTGGAGTACTGAAAGCACCTCCAAACCAACAGATGTTTTTGATGTATTTATTTTGTCAAAAATCAATATGTATTATTTTTCATCTTGTGAATGCATATCTCCACCTTCTGCACTCTGCCCTAGTTTTTCTCCATCTCTGTATTTCCTTCTAATTTGTTAAGCTCAGAAGAAATTTCCTTCTATGGAGTGTGACTAATAACGAGTGCATTAAACACTTAATGGATAACAGTGAAAACACTTCTTTAAGAGTTGGTATAATTTTAAGAGTAAAAGCATCATAGAAATAAATGAGTGAAGAAGGAATTTTTTTTAAAGATTTTATTTATTTATTTGACAGAGAGAAATACAGTGAGAGAGGGAATACAAGCAGGGGGAGCGAGAGAGGGAGAAGCAGGCTTCCTGCTGAGCAGGGAGCCTGATGCGGGGCTCGATCCCGGGTCTCTGGGAACATGACCCGACCGAAGGCAGTCGCTCAGCCAACTGAGCCACCCAGGCGCCCCAGGAATATTATTATAACATAGAAGATGAACCTGTCTGAAAGAATTTGTCTCTAAGTACATCAGAATTCAACCAGAGAAGCAGAACCAGTAGGAATGATAGATGGATGGGTAGACGGATGCATAGTTAGGTAGGTAGATAGATCAGTGGGTGGGAGGGAGGAAAGGAGGCAGGGTTGTTTATTATAAGGAATTGTCTTATTTGATTATGGTGCCTGGTTAAGCAAGTCCAGAATCTATTAGGCAGGTAATCAGGAAAGGAAGGTCACGGGTGGGCTTGCACGTATGAACAGGTGTGGTAGTTGAGCATGGGTAGAATTTCTTTAACACTGCTTCTAAATTCTTCACAGCATCTCCTAAAATGGTATTTGAGTGACTGGGGACTGTAGACTAGCTAGGATGGGACACATGGGGAAAAATACAAAAACAAAAACAGACAATTCTCCCTGAAAACTTGTGTCCTGGGAATCTTTACTGGGCTATGTATAGCAAACTCCTGAAATCTTTTAAGACTGAAAAAAAAATCTTTTAACTTTTACACTGTTTCAATGTGGAAAGTATGCTTTTGTCTTTCTAAGCTGCCTATATATGTCAAGACCATAAGAGATTTATTTTCAAATGTGATGATAAATCAATCAGTCCAGTGTCTCCGCTTGAAAGATTTAGAACACCAGTGTCTTTTGAACCCATTTCACATTAAAACAAAGCAAAAATAGAAATAGATTGTCTCTTAGTCTCCTGCAGCAGCTGTTGTCCACTGAACAGCAAATTATACATTTTTTTCCCTCTTCCTTGTGTTTTATTTTTGTTTTATGTGTGTGTGTTGATCGAAGTTGGGGGGGCAGCAATGGATACTTTGTACAGCCCCAGCAGTGAATCAGAGTCGATCAAAGCCAGTCATGGAGCTCTTTCTGCCAATAGTTGTGCTGGGGTTAGGTGTAGGACTCAATTTTGACCAAGACAATATAGGTGAAAATATAATAATCCTTACTATCAAATAAATATCCAAAGTCCACACTGACATAAATAAATGATTGAATAAATTAATAAATGGGGAGAATAGATAAATCTTTCCTGAAAAATAATTCCTAATAATTTATGTAGCTATTCTACCTTAAGGAAGTGGAGTATAAATCCCACTCCTCAAGTAGGGACTCTGTGTAGTGTCTTCCTTCCCAAGAGTAGTCTGTGGCAAGGGAGCAAAAAGAATAATTTTTTCTGTGGAAGAATCTGATATATTAGTTTTTATTGCTGCTGTAACAAATTATCACAAACAGTGTTATAAAATAATTAGACTTTATTATCTTCCAATACTGTGAGTTAGAAGTCTAATTCTGGGCTAAAATCAAGATATTGCTAGGGGTATGGACAGGGCTGAATTTCTTTCTGGAGGCTCTAGGGTGGAATTGGTTTTCTTCCTTTTCCATTTTTTGGAGGCTGTCCATATTTCTTGGCTCATGACCCCTTCCTTTGCCCTCAAAGCCAGTGACAACAGGTCTGGTTCTCACATCTCATCATTTTGAACTTGTTCCTTCATCATGTCTCTGACTCTCTTTTCTGCCTTTTGATTCTAGTGGGCCCATCCTTCAGGATAACCTTCCTACCTGAACTGATTAGAAAACTTTGTGTCTGCAACTTTAATTTCCCTTTGTCATGTAACCTAATGTATTCAGAGGTTCCAGGAATTAGGTCAGAGGCATATCTGGGGAGTAAGTATTCTGTCTACCACTCTGACAAACATTGCCTCATCTAGCTGACCCAGATTCACAACAGTGCTAAGTCATGTTGATAGAATGTACACTTGGTAATGTGATGAGTCTGTTACTTTACCTGAATGATCTCCTTCCCAAAACCCATTAGGTCAGTCTAATCATGAAAAAAACATGAGACAAATCCCAAAGGAGAGAGATTCTGAAAATATCTGAATAATGCTCTTCAAAATGATCAGAGGTCAACCCAAAAAAGTAAGGAAGAAAAAGGTTGTCCCTTACCACATCCAGAAAGGAAGAAGCTGGCCTGCCACCCTAATTGTAGACCAGTGAGAACTGGGCTGGACATACGACTTCCAGAGCTGGAAGATAATCAATTTATATAGTTTTAAACTACTAAGTTTGTGATAGTATTCTACTGCAGCAATAGAAACTAATGCAGTCTTTCAAAATAAGAAAAGTCTGAGAAACTGTCACAGCCAAGATGAGCCCAAGGAGACTTGCAACTAAATAGTATATGTTTCTTAGACCATGTGGGATCCAGGAAAATAAAAAAAGAACATTGAGTAAAAACTAAAGAAATTTTAATAAAGTATGGACTTCAGGGAATAATAATATATCAAGAGTAGTTCATTGATTTTGACAGATGCACCACATTAATGTGTCATATCATTAATGCTAGAAACAGGGTTTAGGGTAAGAGAAACTCTCTATACCATCTTGACAAATTTTCTGTAAATATAAGTCTGTTCTAACATGAAACACTTATTTAACAAAAAAAAATTAGGAGGTAATGGTCAATTTAGGATGGTGTTCTAGTGCTAGTAGGTGAAAATAGCCAAATGCATTCACTAGATAATTGTTTATTTTCTACCATGTGTAGGGGTACTGTGGAGGTTATTGCAATGACCCTATTCTCTAGGACTTCAGGTTCTACTTGGGAAAACACGTGTAGGACTTTTTCCAGGGGAAAAACAGTAAAGTGTATGCAAGCCACATGGCTCAAATTCAAAGGATGTTTGGTTAAGGGAAAATATCCTTCCTCAAGGGTGGAAGGTCACTGAGACTTTGCGAAGGAGATGGCATCTGCCTTCTGCCTTGGGGATTAACCAGGTTTTGTATATACATACTCGAAGAGGGAGCAGAAGACCAAGAAGCCAAAAGTCTTAGGACAAAAGTCCAGAAAGAGAGGGTGTTAACTATAGGTATGTAGACTTTAAGTGCCTCAAAGATTGGAATGGTGTCTGTCATGTCCATCACTATATCCTCACTGCTTCCAGCAGAACATGCAGCAGTTCTTCTCCAAATATCTGTTGGTTAAGTGGAAGGAAAATAGTCGGGGAGTGAGTTGTGGAGACCTTGTATGCTAAATGAGTAAGTTTAGCCACCAAACAATTTTTTGGGAGAACATGATTTGTACCATATTGTAGAAATATTAATGGAGTAAAAAAAATGCAATTTAGATTGGAAAATTCAGATTAGTTAGAAGAGGAAGGAAAATATTAAACTTGCACAGGCAAGAGATTACAAGTGCATTAATCTTATTTATTTGCTAATGCAATCACTAGTATCTATTAAAAATTGAATTTTTTATTTATATAAAATTAACATATATTTTAAAGAGTCAGAGAGGTACAATGAAAAATAACAGTCTCCTGCTCAAGTCACACAACCTCAGGTCTCTATCTCAGAGGTAACGGGTTTCACCTCTTCTACATGCTTCTTCCAATATCTGCCTCCTTATTTCTAAACTTAAATGTATATAGTTAGTTTTTTATTTTAAATTTTATTTTATTTTAAATTTTAAGTAGTATCTTTGGCTCTCGACTCTGGAAAACTTAATTTTCTCATAGTAACCCGTAATCCCCTATATTCACTCCCATAATTCCTCGCCCCCATTCTTGAGGATATGTTAACCATATAGCAGTGAATATTTGATGCTTTCATTTTATTATGTAGAAATATTTTGTATGCCAAAGCCATGCGGACCACTACAATAACTGTTCCTTTCTTTTACAGCTTTTTGTTTTCATTAAAGGCAATAATTGCCTTGTTTTTTGTTTACTTCAGTGTGGTCAAGCATACCAGGAAAGCTAATAATTTTCCAGTATTCAGCAGTAGAATAGTCATTCTCCTGTATGGTCTGGACGGGGCACTTTCTAAGAGTGGTCTCTGTATAATGTCATTCCAAGACATATGATCTTGGAAATTTCACCTTCCTTTTTTTTTCCTGTTGACTCTATTTCTTTGATTTCATCATTTCTTCTTTACTCCCTGGTTTTCTGGAAGTATGTCCTTCACTAGCTTTCTGTGATGCCTGGGAGGTAATATTTTTAAAGGACTACATGTTTACATACATTTTCAAAATTAATACATTAGATACATTAGGTTGATATAACATTTCCCCCTCCCCTCTGCCCCAACCATTCTACTGTTTCTGTGAGTTCATTTAAAAAAATTTTTTTTTAACTTAATTAATTATTATTGTTTTTATTTTTTAGATTCCACATGTGAGTGATTTGTCTTTGCTTGGCTTACTTCATTTAACACAATTTTCTCTGGGCTCATTCATATTGTTTCAAATGGCAGATTTCCTTCTTTTCTAAGACTGAATAATATTCCATTGTGTGTGTTGTGTGTGTGTGTGTGTGTGTGCGTGTATCATTCTATATAGTAGTGTATATATACACACACACACACATGCACGTACACACACACACACATTCCACATTTTCTTAATCCATTCATCAGGGGATATTTTGGTTATTTCCACACTTTGGCCATGGTGAATAATGTTGCAATGAATATGGGAATGCAGAAATCTCTTTGAAATACTGATTTAATTTCCTTTGGATATATAAAGTGGAATTGCTAGATCATATGGTACTTCTCTTTATTTTTTGAGGCACCTCCATACTGTTTTTTATAGTGGCTATACCAAATTCCATTCCCACCAATAGGGCACAAGGGCTCTCTTTTCTCCTCATCCTTGCCAGCACTTGTTATACTTGTACTTTCTGATAGTGCACATTCCAAAAGGCATGCAGTGATATCTTATCATGATGCTGATATGCATTTCCCTGACAATTCATGACAGTGAGCATCTTTTCAGGTTTGTGTTGGTTATTTGTATGCTCTTTAGAAAAATGTCTATTCAGGTCCTTTGCCCATTTTTAACCAGGTTGTTTGTGTTTTTTACTATTGCGTTGTACGCTTTCCTTATATATTTTGCATATAGTTTTTCCTCCGGTGTGCCAGTCCTAAGCAATTGTGTCCAGTTTTTTTTAAAGATTTCAGAAAATAATATAGTACATGCCCTATCTATGACCTAGGGGACTTAAAAGAGCCTCCTTCATCAAACAGGAATATTCACACTAAGAGGGATGAGTAAAGACTGTAATTAATTTTACACATTTTGAGTGACTTTTGTAGCAAATTAGTTCAGATAATATCAAGTTTTGCTGTCAACTAAGTTTTTAAAAAAATTCTACTTTTTAGAATTTTGAATTTTGGAGTTACAGACAAAGTGTTATTGAATTTTTACCTCTCACTTGGCCTTTGAGGGTAAGTTCTGCTTTCAATTCCTCAGCTTTTCTGGGATTTTTATGTACGAATCCATATGCAAATTATTCACTTCTTGCTTCGCAAACTGAGGTTTGTGTTTCCAGGTTCTGTTAAGTCAGTCATCACTTGTCCACCTGCTTTCCATCTTTCAGAATTTGGTTGATATATCTCTTCTGCTTGGGTATCTTCAACTGCATTCTTTGACCTTGTATCTTTTTACTTGTTTTTATTCCTTAACTGTCTTCTTTGTGGAGTTTCAGGAATAAACCGAGATTATTGGATGTATCTAATCTGTCGTGTTTAATCAGAATCCATATGTCAATGTTAACTACAGCTCTGAAATTTAGATTAAAATGGTTGGCTACTGATAGAATTCTGTGGTTCTATGACAACATTCAAGTTAATTAAGAGAAGTGAGTTGCAGTCATTTCCTAAGCTTGTATTACCTGAAGCCCCTCAGAGATGGAATATCTGTTTTAGAGGTATCCACACGCTTATGAACACTGTCTGACTGTAGTGGGCTAAATAATTCCTGCTCCCTGTGAATACCGCCTGCCTGCTGCATTTCCCCCATCCTCCTTCCCTCACCCTCGGAATAGATCTACAGTCTAGTCTCTAGAGCCTGTGAATATTACTTTATATGGCAAAAGATGTAATGAAGTTAATGATTTTGAAAGGAGGATTTATTCAGAATTATCTGGATCGTCTGTAACTGAGATTTGGAGAGAGACCCACCCAGGGAAGGTGGCTGAAGAGGGAGCAGAGAGAGAGAGAGAAAGCCACAGTGGGGGATGCTGACACATACCAGAGGCTGAAAGATGCAAGAAATGAATGTTCCCTTAGAGCCCCCAAGGATGAAGTTCACTTACACCTTGATGTGGACTCTGGCTCCAGAGCCATGAGAAAATACACCTCAGTTATTATAAAGCAACTCAGTCTGTGGTGATCTGTCATGGCAGCTCTGAGATATGAACACACTGGCAGGTGAAGTGTGGTATTGGCCTCCAGGAATGAGAGCAAGCTCTCTGTGTGAGACAGCCATGCTTGTGCATTATTTTATTTATGATTTTTAGGCAAACTGCTTCCATTCTATGGGCCCCGGTTTTAAAACTGGGAAATTAGGCTTCATGGTCAGTGAATTGAAATGTCTTAAATTCCTACGATACTTTTGGATTGTGCCAATCTTAATACGGTGGTGAAGAAATTGATCTATTTGCATTATTTACACAACAAATGTGTAAGTAAATCACAAATGGAAAGAATAACATTATTGCTACATTGGGGTGTATTTAAAAAGTAAGAATTTTTCCCTTTTTCTCTTAAAATGGCTATTTATATGTGCTTATATATGAAAGCAATGGTAAATTTTATATGGATAACTTGCTTAATTTGTTAGAAATAACTAACCTAAGCTTAATTTTTTATATAAAATTTGATGTATGTAGATTGGTCTACAGGCATTTGTATTCTTGTAAAGAAATTACGTGAAAATTAAATTAATAATATTTTAAAAAATCCCTTTTATAGTATCTAGATGGCTATCTTCTATATAAGGCTTTTTAATTTAAAATTTAATGAATGACTGATTTAATCACATAATTTTTAGATGTTCATGCAGATCACACTTAACTGTTGCCATAATTTGGAGACTTTTCTTTTTCTTGCATATAATCTGTAACCATAATAGCCTCGGCTCGTATTCCCTTTCATGGTCTTGGATTTTTATTTTGTTTCTTTTTAAAAGCTATTATCAAATGAACTTTCTCATCCTTCAGTGAGTCCCCAGAACCTAGACACTATTTTTTCAACATTTCCTTCTCATGTGTTAAAGTTCCAGTTAAGATATTAAAACTAAAACTTATTTTTTTTTAAATTTTATTTATTTACTTGACAGAGAGAAACACAGCCAGAGAGAGAACACAAGCAGAGGGACTGAGAGAGGGAGAAGCAGGCTTCCCGCCGAGCAGGAAGCCCCATGTGGGACTCGATCCCGGGTCTCCGGGATCATGACCTGAGCCGAAGGCAGTCGGTTAACCAACTGAGCCACCCAGGCGCCCCAAAACTAAAACTTATTAAGCACTAAATGCTTCCAAGTTCAACACACTCCAACAAGTTTATCACTTTTATTCTTGTGAGTACATTATTATCATCCCCACTCTATAGATAAGAGAATGGAGGCACTGAGAGGTTACAAGAATTTACATAGTGCCATAACTATTGAGTAGGAAAGATTTAGGGTTTCAAGTCTGGCAGTATGGATGGAAAGCCATGCTCTGAACCACTAACCCTCTTTCTCTGTTTCAAGGGCTCTCTAAATTTAATGGATATTGACCTGTTTCAGGGCTCCACTGCATAAGAGGTTTGTTAAAAGTTTGGTGATTGAGTAACTGTGCTTTCTACATATGTATGCTAGAAGTAGAGAATATAGCAATCTCATTAGCTCTACTTAGTTGTCTGACAACATAGAAATTTGTACACAAATTGAGCACCCAAGATCTCTAGTCAGGTTCACTGATAAGTTGTTTCCCTGCCTTACTACTCAACCAACCTTAAACTATGGGGTGCTTATTTGCCCTAGCCTGTAGGTATCTTACTTGAATGCTTCCAGATCTCTGTGGAGGTTCAGATCAAGAATAGTCCCGTTTTTTCATCTTTCCAGATTTCACCTTGATTGAGAGAATATGAAGTGCTATCCCCAGTGCAGAGAAGTGCTTCCTTGCATGTGACATCCCCAGGGAGAGAGGATTTTCAGCCTGCCTGCAGCCAGTCACCCCTACAGGAAAGCACATTTTTTGCTAATGCTGTAAGTGTTCTGCTAATGGTGATTTTCAGGCTTTGGGATCATGATCATTTCACTGTAGACTATTCAGCCGTTGCAGTCTGTTGCTTGAGTGAAGCTGGAAGCACCGAGATCCCTCTTCTGCTTACTGACCTCCTCCGACAGGCTCTCTAGTTCCAGATAGCTGGCTAGAAAGGGATCTGAATCACAAGCTGCTTCTGTGTTCCAAGTGAGAGAAGCCAAGAAAAGCACAAGTAACTAATGAAGGCAATGTTGGGATCTTACATTTTTTGTGACACTTCTCTTTGGGGCTGAAAGAAGAGGAGTGGGGAGTAATCAAGACAGCCATGCTGTTAGGGTCATATTACTGAATCTTTTGCACATTTTCTGTGCTTTGGAATCTTCCCAATGAAGATAAAGAATGAGAACATGGACACAGTTGTAACAGTGCAGGATTTAATAGTACTGGTACTTTCCCCACGTTGATCAGAAATTCATTTCATCTTTAATTAGGCTTTCATGTTCACGGTGTGCTAAAACCCTCCATTATTCTTTAAGCAGTCAATCACATGATGGCATTTGTTGAATTCCCACCCTGAACACACCCTTGTCTGGGACTAATGGTTTTCCATTATATCATGTTGCTCCCCAACTGCAGTAAACTGTCTCAGGCTAATGAGAATTTTAACATTTTTAAATATGTCTAAAATAGATCTAATTTCATATTCTTAAATATGTCTAAAATTCTAAATATGCCTAAAATTCTAAATGTGTCTAAAATTCTCAAATATGTATTTCCTTGTGGCATTTATTCCTATCCATTTAATAAGTAAAATGAAAGGTGAAAAAGTAAGGTCATGGTATAATCAGTCTTGTGAGGTGTTAAGTATTTGTTTTATACTTTATTATTTAAAGCTTCCAGAGACTAATATATGTCCATGCTAAGGAAAACATAGACACTAGACACCTAAGGGGTATTTTTTCAAAAAGTCAAATTAATAAGCAATTTCCTGGCACCCCCTATCTGCCAAAGATCAAGCTAGGTTTTGGACATGCACAGATGGGTATGTCTCTCCCTCACAGAGTTCACCATCCAACAAAGAAGCTTATAGATTAGTTCTAGGTGAACTAATTCTAACATAATAATAGTGTTGTTATTGAAACACTCATGCCTTATGTAAAGTTAGGGATATTATTGGTACAATGATAATGAGTAAAATTAAAATAGCAGTATACGAAAGGGAATGAATTCTAATCAGTTTCCCTTTGGAGATTGCCATCTTGCTGACTTGCTTTGGCTGACATGGGCAGTTGACTTGTCAGCCTCCTCCTCTCACTTCCTTATGTGAGTTCCTTGCAGCTGTGTTCGTGGAGAGGTTGGCCTCTGTGTAGATGCTGATCTTGAAAGAGGTCCTTGTGAAGAGCTGCATTCCCTGGTAGCACCTCGTAACAAGCTCAAGGTCTATTTATGGAGAACAGAGAGTCCTCACTCTTCTAAGTCCTATAAATGATATGGTGTTTTTTTGAATGGTCAAAGCTTTTTAGTAGTCCCTGGTGATCCTGTAGCATTCCCTTTACTAGTTTCTCCTATGGTAGACAAGGAATTGGGTCATATTTACTATCTAATGTGCTAAGGTTACTTCAGAAGGAAATCTAGGTATGGACCATAAACATTTAGTTGGAACTGCAATTCTTTTTCATTAAGGCAAGATCCAGAAATCAAACCCTCTTGAAGATACATGGTGGAAAGTCAATTCACCAAAGAAAATTCAGGTACACACCAGATACTCTCAAATTAATAAAGTGTAAAGGGGCTACCAAGCTTCCAGAGAGAACAGGCTAAGGTTCCAAGTATTGAGTACTGCAGAGAGTCTATATGAATGATTGGGACGATTATATATATACATACAGAGAAAGCAATATTCTTTTGAATATACCATAATAACTTTGGTTTTAAGATTTGGGAGGGGCAGATACTGTGAACAGGAAGCTTATGTATTTCAAGATGCTTATTGCAAAACACACATTCAAATTAATGTTCCAACCTAGGATTCACTGTCTACATGTGCTCAGGTGCATTTTGCTTGTTGTATTTAAGAGTTGGTTAAAAATTATGTTGTCAAGTAAAGGTGAAATTTTACACATTTGGACTATTTTAGGACCTGCTTCTATCACAGTGTTAGCATTAGTAAGTTCCTTTAGTCAGGTAGAAACACAATTATAACCCAGAACTTCACACTCTCATTCTCAAAGAAAAATATCCTGAACTCTGCTAGTTGAAAGTATAGCTCCATGCATCGGATCTTCAATTACACAGCTGTAGCAGATTACACCTTAGTTCTCTGGAGATGCTCAAATATAGGTTTTGCTATACAAACAGGTTTGCCACAGAGACTGCAATTACCCTTTGTCTTGAGATTTATGGCATATGGCTCAATTTTAAGAAATACAACAAGCAATTTTCAAATACTTTAAATATTTGTTATTTCATGTGCAATTTATAACCGGGTATCTCAACCTTAATCAAATTACAGCTTCCAGTATCATTTTCGGAATTTTGTGTCTTTGTAGCTTAAGGGCAAAGGCTAGGGTGCAAGATTCTGGAATTTTATAGTAGCGTATTTCTAGCTTGCTTTGTACTTGGAGTCAAGTTTCAATTTCTTTTACTTATATAATTCATGCATTTCTTTGTGACCCACTTTATAGTTTTGTCCTTTTAGGTGGTAGTGTTATAACTAAGGATCATACAAAGGCCGGATTCTCTGCTCCCTTGCCTATCTGGCTGGCTGCCACTTTGTGGAAGAACATAATGTTCTTATCGCTCCTAGACTTGTGAAGACTATGACACAGCTTCTCTCTTTGGGGTCTCCATTGCTCTTTTCTTTTAACCTCTAGGAACATCTGGCAGTGGCATAATGAATATAATATATTCTTACAGATGGGCCCCATCTTCCAGGGGGTGATCTGCACTATAAACCTAGTGTTACTATTTATGACTTTAAAATAGAGTCAAAATTGTCTTTTCTTTATCTCTATTTGGAAATATATTTTGGACCTTATGTAAATACATATGATATTCTCATTGCCCAAAAGACACAATTTTAACAGTCCTGCATCTCCCACTCCTCTACCTCCCCATTTTAAAGGTCTATGAAAGATGTAATGGCTTCATATTCATTTTTAAAGCTTCCAGCCAAAATCATTCACATTGACGTTTCATGAGTGTTGGGCCAAGCTAGGCCTGAGAGATAGTATCCTCATCATTTCAAGTTCTGAATATTATATGTAGGTTATAGATAAAGTCATAAGGGCAAATAATGTTCATCCATCATTACTACATGTATTTCACAGGATTTTCTATTGCATGAAACTAAATTTAAGGTTATGTATTTACTATAAATAAGAAAAGGGTAATAGCTAACATTTATATGGCATTTCCCAAACATCAATTAAGTCAACAGCAAAATAAGTTTTATACCTTGTGACAGAAAGCTGCCTCAAATTTAGAACTAAATTATTTATTACTTGAGAAATGTTTTAGTAGCATGGTGATTAGATCAGCAGGGTAAAGAAAGACTGCATCACAAAGTGTTCTCTTCTCTCATGTTTGTATTGGGATAATTTGATGGGCCTGACCATTCATAGAGAGTAACTTACTACAGAGGTAGTCACACAGCTGTGGGCACAGAGTAACCAGCTCATAAATACTTTACATAAATACATACTAGATCGCAAATGGCAAATAGTTAAGAAAAGTATAATGCATAGTCAGAAGTAAACAAATTTGGATTGTACATCTGAGACCAGTGACCTGTTAAAGATAAATGATAAGTGTGTTTCTTATTGCTGCTATAATTAATGACCACAAATTTAGTGGCTTTAAATACAAATGTATCATCTCCTAGTTCTGGAGGTTAGAAGTCAGAAATGGATCTCCCTGGGATAAAATCAAGGCATCAACAAGGCTGCATTCCTTTCTGGAGGTTCTAGAGGAAAATGTGTTTTCTTGCCCTTTCCAGCTTCCATAGCTATCAGCACTTCTTGGTTCCTGGCTCCCTTCCAATCTCCAGAGTCAGCAGTGCTTGTAAGTCTTTTGCATGTTGTGTTACTCTGGCACTGACTCTTCTTCCCTCCTCTTCCACAATTAAGGACCCTTGTGATTACATTGGGCCAATCTGCATGATCCAGTGTAATCTAGCCATTTTAAGGTCAGCTGGTTCAGCAACTTAATTTCACATGCAATCATAATTCCCCTTTGCCATAGAACCTGAATTGTTCTAAGATTAGAGTATAGACATTTGGGGGGATCTTTATTCTGCCTACCACAGTAAGGTGATATGAGGTAGTCGTACGGTTCATTGGGATGCCACCCAGGACTGGCTCTACCTTGACGACTGCAAGGGTTGTCTTCATGCAAGCCTCAGCTCAAGTCTCGGGGGGGTTCTACTATAATATAATTAGGAATTACCCAAGTCGGAAATTTGAGCATCATTATCAAATAGCCTCTCTTTCCCACCATTTATGTCCAGTTTTGTCATTAAGCCCTATTAATTTTTGCCTCTTAACTATCCCTTGAATTTCTTCCCCTTACTTTAGCTCAGATTACCATTGCCTTTCCCCCGAACAATTGCATTTATCTTCCAGTAAGTGTTCATATTTAAAGTCTCTTGAGTTAGTCCTTTTTTATTTCCCATTCAGGCACCAGGGTAGGATTTCTAAAACACAAACATGTTTATGTTAGTCTCCTTTTGTAATTTTGTAATCATTTAATGGCTCCACATCCCTCATGGCAGTATTTCTCATCTGGGTTGGGAGGATCAGAACTGTGTTTGTTTTAGGTTATTTTGAATTACGCAAATTTTCACTGACCTGCCTCAGGATTCTAAGATGCTGCTTTAGGGGTCATGGTCAACCATTGGAAAACCATTTGAAATAATTTTATATGTGTCTGGTACACAGAACAAGCACAACTATGGGTGCACAGTAATGTTTGGTCCTCCAAATCCCTTAAAACTCTGCTCTATTGGGCTAGATTTTCCTCTAGTCTAGATGTAAACTCCAGCAGTCATTTGACTCTTCTGATTAATCTTAGAAATCCAAAGTCACAGTATTATCACACATAGCTGGGATTACCCAAAATAGAACCCCAACCATGATCTTCAAACCCTTGCTTCCTCATCACCTATTAAAATGTATCCATCAAGAGCTGTCCGTTCCATCTGTTAGACAACTCTCATTTGTGTCGTTCTGCACAATGCACTACTTCCAGCTTCATTCAAATTATACTTAGTCCCTTTTTTTCCTAACTAACAGCCACCTGGTAGAAAGTTTGCAGTTGGGGAAGATTACATAGTCAGCTTTTCCTTTTTGCACTAGCTTTTCTTCCTTCAACTTGTGAACTGTGGTCTCTGTGCCTCTTGATCAAAGTGGAGGAAGAGGTATGTGGGCTGGAAATCACTTACATTACTGGTATATATAAAACTTGATTTTACACACTTAAGACCTTACTGAACTTAAAGGCCTCTTTCTTCTTGGATTGTGAAGTCATGAGTCTTCTGAGAACTCTCAAAACTGGGTAGCTCTTACCTGCATTTCTGGTGGTATACTTTCCTCTGATTCTAGGAATGCTATTGTTTTTTAAGCATCATTGGGCTGAGGCCTGTTCATCCTGGGGTGAACTTCTATTAGAGGAGCTTAATGTGACCCACATCTAGTCATGGAAAAGATTCCTGCATACTTTGTGTCAGGTATGAGTAAGAGTCTAGTCGAGTGAACTTTGCTGTCTCTCCTTTCCTCCTCCTTCATGGACTGACTATCCAGCCCCACTCTGTTTCTTTGAATTTTTCAGATGGGAGTCAAACTCTGATCCACTGCTTCTCTATTAGAGCAAGGATACCTCTCAAGCTCTCCACTGATGATGTCTCATTAAGACTGAGTCAGGGATGAAGCCTTTCTTTCTTGTTTGTTTTTTTTTTTTTAAAGATTTTTTTATTATTTATTTGACAGAGAGAAACACAGCCAGAGAAGGAACACAAGCAGGGGGAGTGAGAGAGGGAGAAGCAGGCTTCCTGCTGAGCAGGGAGCCCGATGTGGGACTCGATCCCAGGTCTCTGGGATCATGACCTGAGCCGAAGGCAGTCGGTTAACCAACTGAGCCACCCAGGTGCCAGGGATGAAGCCTTTCTTACAGCAGACTAGCCCACAAGTCATTGTCTCTGGAGTCCCCAAGAATTATCTCCATAACTCCTCCCTCAATTCTTTTATATTCTTCACCAGAGCGAGAGATTTAAAAGTCTTTAATAAGTACTCTTCCAAGATTGTACTTGGGGTGATGGTTAACTTTATGTGTCAACTTGACTGGTCCACAGGTGCCCAGATATTTGGTTAAACATGATTTTGGGTGTTTCTGTGAGAGTATTTTTGGATCAGGAGACTGTCTGAAGCAACTTGCCCTCCCTAATGTGGGTGGATCTCATCCAATCAGTTGAAGGCCTGCACAGAACAAAAGGCCCTATTTTTCCCTAAAAGGGAATTCCTCCTGCTTGACCGCCTTTGAACTGG
This sequence comes from Spilogale gracilis, assembly GCA_004023965.1. Classification (NCBI taxonomy): domain Eukaryota; kingdom Metazoa; phylum Chordata; class Mammalia; order Carnivora; family Mephitidae; genus Spilogale; species Spilogale gracilis. The sequence continues at coordinate 28,005 of PITA01001147.1, forward strand.
GGCATCAGCTTTTCTTGCCTTTGAACATCAGCTGATCCTGGTTCCGTTTCTCTGGAAAAGCCTGACTAATACACTTGGTGACCTATTACATGATTTATTTTTCTTTATAATACTTGGTGCCTTATATTTTCTGTCAAACTTCAATTTATTTTTTTATTTAAAAATTTTATGTATTTATTTATTTGACAGAGAGAGAGAGAGAGAGAGAGAGAGAGAGCAAGCAGGGGGAGTTGGGGAGGGGAAGCAAGCTCCCTGCTCAGCAGGGACCTGAATGCAAGGCCCCATCCCAGGACCCTGGGATCATGACCTGAGCTGAAGCCAGATGCTTAACCAACTGAGCCACCCGTGTGCCACAAAAGCTAATTCTTGTCTACAATACTGATACAGAGGTTCCTAGTTGGGTAGCTTTAATCAAAGTGGCTACTGAGGGATCTAAGTCCTCTTATTGTGTAACTTCACTATGTCTGAGACATTGACTTCTACATGAACAGACTGGGGAGAGTGGGTTTGGAAAATTACTTAGAGTACTTTAGGAGCTTGGCCTTATTTCTGTCAACATTCTATTGTGTGATTTCAATCATATGATCAACCTAACTGAGGGATACTGGGAATTAGGGAGGTGGACACTGATATTGATGAGTTCTAATAATTTCTAGACCTGTCATACAGTCAGTGAGTAGAACTCCAGACACTCCAAAACCTAGATTAGGAAACATATTTGGCAAAATCACTATGAATTCCTATGGGTGCTTTAGGACAATATGAGAGTATGTCCAGATTTCTTTATAGGATTTTGAAAAATTGATTTATAGATTTTAAGATATTTCCTAATTTTTCTGGGGCATCATCTAAAAGGGAATGTGACCTTGGTGGGCAGAAAATCTCCAAGAGGCCCCATTTTTGAAAATGACTTTTAATAATTGAGTCAATAATTGTACTTTAATATAATGCAGGTTTAATGATGTAGAGAAATGAGCACAAGAATTTATTGTGTGCTCAAAGAAATTTTTTATCACCACAAAATTTTTTGTTAAGATGTTTAGGGAACTTGTGTCTATAAAGCTTCTTATTTATTATACTAAAGTATGTAGGCCTCTATAAGTTGCCACTAACAAATGAGTACACTACTGTCTAGACCTCAGATAGCTGACATTGAAATCCTGCTTCAAATATTGCCTTTTTTCCCCAGTGAATACTATAAGCATTTAATTATTGTGGTTGTCAGCAGTAATTTATAGAGGTGTACCATATATCACGTAGCCAGTAACTTAGAAAATGGTAAGATTTATACAAGTGAAATATATCTGTCTCACTAGGTATTGTGGCCTACTCGAAGTCATTGAGGTTTTAATCTTGACCTGATTGTTTTGCCGTGTGATCTTAGGCAAGTTATTCTAACTCTGTGAGCTCTAATTTCTTCTCCTATACCATGAAGTTAAAAAATATCTGACTTTACTGGGTTTATATAAGAAAATGCATCTAAAGCATTAATACAGCCACTGGCATATTCTTTCTCTAAATGTTAACCGTCATAGCAATTTTAAAAATTACCATGGATATTATTACTATTAGTCTTTATAATCTTTCCTGTAAAATGGAGATAATAATACCTATACTGCACTAAGAAATAAATGAGCTGCACATAAATGTCTGGTATGCAAGAGGAACTCAATTGAAATTATTTCCTGCCCCCTTGTAGACAAATCAGAACTTGAATTTATCTCTCCATTCAGTTGTAGGACCTTTGACAACTGTTCTGGATAAGTCCTTTGGACTCTCTAAGAGTCCTTTAGATTCTGGATTTAGAGAATAAATCTGTTAATTTTCAGTGTTGAATGAGAGATACTTGGTGTTCAATATTTCTTCAACCAAGATCTTTTCCACAAAAATTGCTTCAGTTTTTGGATTATGGAGTTGGCTGAACCCATTAGAAACCATAGCAATTGTAAGTACCCTCAAGTATCCAGCAGGCAGTGTAGCCTTTCTGTGCTTACATAGAGTTAGGTTTGTCTAACCTTAAATCCATACTCTTTCTATCAAGTTCTGCAGAATAGTTTACCTCCCGTTCTTTATCACGAGTACATAGAACATCTGTTATCTGTTATGGGAGCTCTACTCACAGATAGGTTCTGATTAGTTGAGATTTCTGGATTTTCTCTGTGCTGTGTGCAGATTTAGCATTCATATTATGCTACCCTGGGTAATGTCCACTGTCATTTCCTAGAAGTATAATTAATAAGTGCTCAGCTATTTGGCAACAATTTTAGACACCCAAGTTAAGAGGCTGGCTATCATTGTGGAAAAAAGTATGGAGGTTCCTCAAAAAGTTTAAAATAGAAGTACCCTCCTATCCAGTAATGGCAACCCTGGGTATTTAGCCAAAAAATACAAAAACACTAATTCAAAGGAATACATACAACTCTATGTTTATAGCAGCATTGTTTACCATAGCCAAGCTATGGAAGCATCCCAAGTGTCTACTGATTGATGAATGGATAAAGAAGAGTTGGTGTCTATATATATACAATGGAATATTATTCAGTCATCAAAAAGAATGAAATCTTGCCATTTGCAACAACATGGTTGGAGCTAGAGAGTATAATCCTAAGTAAAATAAGCCAGTAAGAGAAAGACAAACACCATATTAGTTCACTCATATGTGGAATTTAAGAAATGAAACGAACAAAAGAAAAAGAGAGAGACACATGGAGAGAAGCAAGCCATGAAACAAACTCTTAACTGCAGAGAACAAACTGATGGTTACCAGAGGGGTTAGGGTGGGGAATGGGTTAAATAGGTAATGGGGATTAAGGAGGGCACTTTTTGAGAGCCTTGAGTAGTGTATGGAGTTGAATCACTGTATTGTATACCTGAAATTTATATAACACTGCATGTTAGCTATATTGGAATTAAATAAAAACCTTAATAATAAAAGGGCTGGCTATCAATTGAAGCAGGTCACAGTATGGCAGGCATTGACATTATTTCCTGTATCAAAGTCTTAATCTCAAATTGAAGATGTTTTTTATTTGTTTGTTTGTTTTGTGTTTTTTTGTTTTTTGGTTTTTTTTTTTGAGAGAGAGAAGGAGGAGTAGAGGGAGGGAGAGGGAGAGAATCTTAAGCAGGATCTATGCCCAGCAAAAAGCCTGACCTGCAGGGCTTGATCTCACAACCCTGAAATATGACTTGAGCCAAAATCAAGAGTTGGACACTCAATCAACTGAGCCACCCAGATGCCCCTCAAACTGATGAAGATTTTTCATTGACAAATTGAAGAAAAGAAAGAGTATCTATAGAGAAGTATCTTCAGATTTTTTGAATTCCAATTTAGTTCAATAGTAAATGCATCATTTTTACTTCTGGAATAAAATAATCTTCAAGAAGATTATTTCTTCAGAATCTGGTATTTTCTAGGGAACTATTGGTTTTGCAGTAGTAGATTAAATAGAAATTCTCAACTGAGCTGAAGAAAGAAGTCATAGTTCTGAGTAAATTTAGCTGCATCCGTGCTTTAGTCTTGGAGTAGAAACTGTTCTTGAAAGCAATTCCTGCTGCCTTGACAATTTCCCTGTCTCTTTTGGGTTATGGAAATAGCTACTACAGTACAGTTGTCCTTGTTCTATGTTGCAGTCCTTCTCCCCATCCCTGTTTCTTTATCAATTAGGATTTTTAGCCATTTCCCACTACTTAAAGTTAGGTGAAAGCCATGGCTCTTTAGGCTTCTAAGCAGCAACATGATTAGTAAGACCAGCTTCTGGCAGAAAAATGAAATTATTTTTAATGTTAAACAAAGTAACTGCAGGATTCTACCTGCGGCCCAGGTCTGACTGGGAAGTGATAAAAGAGGAAGTCAGGATATTACTCTCTGATCAAGTGGATGCCTTTAGACATGGCTTTAAAAAAAGAATCCCAACACCAAAGGCACACAGCTGTAAGCACAAGATGCAGTGAAAAATGAGCCACTTGTAGGAATTGGAAAGTAGCAGGTTCTCATTAGGGACCCAGGCAGGAGCATAGAAGGACAACTGTTTTCCTGTGCATGGATTTGAATCATGGGATGGATGTACGCTGGAGAAAGACAATTTCCCCCCTGCATTGCATTTGCTCAAGAAAGAAAATGTCCCAAGAAACTCCAAAATACCATTTCAGGGAGTTCTAATGCACTAAACTAAACTTGCTAATTTGTTGGGCAAGATGTCTGATCCCTTCCTATATTTTCATATTTACTGAGAAATTTGGCTTGAAATATTGTCAGAAGAATCTGGAGGAGATGGGTGTTGACATAGTGAATCAGAGGTATTGCAGAAGACTGAAAAAATGGGGGCAGTCTGCAGACGGTTGCATCATGACTCATATCTTTCATATGAGGCTAATATTTTGTTCTCTTTAAATTGCTACAGTGCAGGAATCAGCATGGCTGTGCCTTTGCAAAATGAATGAAGACACACACAGACCTATTCATCTTCAAAGGGCTTTCATTTACTCAACATAAAGAGCAGCCTTGCTGGGCCAAAATTATAGTCTCCTAACCACAAAAAGACCTGTGCTTTCTTAAAAGAGGCAGTATTAAGGAAAGTAGATGAAGTTTCTTGATATGTGTGTGAGTGTGGGTTTTATGCCTGTGTGCACACCGCAAAACAAGACAGCAAGCAGTACTCTGTGTTCCATGCAGAAAGCCCATGTGAACACCATGTTGTACCCCCAGAAAGACGTTCCTTCAGTGCTTCCACAACCCATTTTTGGAGAGAGGATTTTGATTCAAGACATTTCCTTACATTCTTTTCCCACTTGGTTTAAAGGTACAGCGACAATGTTGTTGGTTGTGCACACACATAGACACACGCACACATGCATACCCAGACACACGCAACCGTGAGGAAGTCTATGGGTAATTTTGACCTGCAGTGCCCTTCTTTCTTTCCCTGTGGAGGTTGCCAGGTGATAATACAGCAGGAAGATATTAGAATGTGTAAGCTGTAGAGAAAAGCCACAGGGTAATCATTAACCTCAGGTGAGCCACAGGCCTGCCCCTTGAATTCTCGGCATGCAGTGCTGACAGCACAGGTGGTGTAGAAAGTGGGGAGCACAACTTAAAAGAAACCGCGGTCTGTAATTATTTGGAGGCTGACAGTTGCTGAACACCTTCGTTAATGACACTTGACGCATGCCTTAATGTCTTACTCCTGCAGAAAGTAAACTACTCCACAACCACCGTAAACATCGTAAGTCGCTGCCAGCTTCCTGTTAAGCCATTCCAGGAGTGAGGTAGGGGTGGAATTTTCTAGTACTCTGCATTTAGGGGTTTTAGAATGTATTTAAATTCTTGATATAAGTCTGCATTTATAGATGCGATCATTATTTTTGGATTATGATATTTAGGGATGGAAAATGATGGAGAGTCTTAGATCCTTGAGAAGAATTCCAAGTTCCTCAGAAAACTGCCCTGTAAATTCAAGGTGTAATTACCTGGATTGTTGTCATTATTTCCATCTAAACAAGTTTCTAGATGTATGGTTGGAAATAAAAATAAGCTTGTGGAATGTAATCTTCAGGGCCCTGAAAAATGTACACCCCGGAAAGGAAAAGCATCCTGTTAGCCAAGACTTCAGGGCTTGCCGACCAACTCATGACCTTTCAAAATGCAGAGCATGGCACATTGGTTGGCACCATCTGTTTCATTTTCCACGACTTAACTCAGACTCTCCTTGTCATGTATTCGTGTCACTGATCGAATTCTCTGCTGTGACTACAGTAGACAATACTAGCAGAAATGATCCATTAAACTTTAGTTGACAGAACAGAGAAACAACTCATGAAGAAAATTTGCATTATTTCACTCAGATTTTGTATCTCACCACAGGGAGAACATCTCATTGAGGAGAATGGATAAATCTCTAGGGATGAATAAGGGTAAGACAGGTGAGCATGTTCTAGTAATCAAAGGTGGTGAAGAAATGATATTCTCAGGGTGGCAGGAGCTGTTATAAAGGACTTTAGTTTGCTGATCATCACTGGGTCATGTTCAAATGTGCCAATTTTATAGTAGATGTTGAGATGCAGTGGATTTATTCCACATGCCAAGGAGAGAAAAATGGGAAATGAGGAAAATTTGGGAGGGAGGAGAAAAGAGTCCAGAGTCTAGGTATTCTACAAAGGAAGGGAGAGGTAAAAGAAGAAAAAAAATCTTCCATGAAGGTTTTGCTAAAGAGGACATTAATGACAAAAATATCTGAGGGGTTTTAAGTTGTTCAAGTCTATATTGTTCACTTATTCTGTGTGTGTGTGTGTGTGTGTGTGTGTGTGTGTGTGTGTGTGTGTGTGTGTGTTTGTATTCCTTAGGACCACTCAGAGAAATAATGAGTTCTGCATTGGGGTTTTCTCAGAAAGAGCAAAAAAGTGCATGTGTTGATGAACACCAGAAAAAAGAGGTTAGGAAAAAGCTAACCTAGAGTTTAAACTTTTATTTTAGTTACTGAATAGAAATCAAACCAAGGCAACTTTGTGGGGGGCAAAGAGGACTCTAATTGTGTTTGATAGTATCTGGCCTGAGAAACAAAATACCAAAATGCAATTAAAACAAAGGAGCCTGAAGGAAAGGAAGGAGAGAACAAAATTATTTTAATTGTTATTATTGTAATTATTCATAATTATTTTTAAACAGAGCGATGCTGAATATTTCCAGATTACTTAACTACTCCAATGTTGTTACTGTTTTATTTTTAAAGTTCTTTTGATTATCTGAATCCTTCATGTATCACAACCCAGAATGCTCCTTTTATCCCTCTAGGGATTTTCTGTGAAGGTTGAAATAACAAGCTTGGTGCTATCATGATATGCCAATTCAAACAAAATGAGAACAGATCAAATAAATGATAGCCAACTAGGCTATGTGGAGATGTTTATTGAGTTGAATGATATTCTGGTTTTCTGTTGATGTTCTTCCCTCTGTTTGTCCTTGAAAATTAGGGGAATACTTCTGCTCATCCTAATGGAGGCAGCCTGTGGATCATTAAGTCCAAAGAAGTTCCCAGTCTGTGTTAGATCCTTACCTATAGACAGAGATCTACCCTGTACTTGAACTCCTTAGGTGTTCACAGGGCTGACAATCACATTTTCTGAACTGCTGTAATTATTAAAACATTTTATGTAAGCAATGGGATGTTCAGTGGTATTTTCTAAGTTGGAGAACAAAACATTCTAAACCAAGGAGCTAGACTTGAAGAGGGAGAGATCATAACTGGGCCTGCCTACATTAGCCATCATTCACCCACCAGCATAAATAAAAAAGTTGGAAGTTGAAAAGGCTTTAGGAAAGACATTCTTTGGCGAGCATTTTCTACATGTTGCTGGGATGGGGAAGAATTACATACTTTCCTCCCCAGACTAACTTCAGGATAACTTCAGGGATGGATCAGTTTAAGATCCTGACGTGTGTTGGTCAAGCTCCTGATGTTTAAGACAAGTTATTCTTAAATAGTCTGAGAGTATCTGTGACTAGAGCTGCCCCTATTTGGTGCAGAGGAAGAGAATCTTTGGGAATGAGCTGCCCTTACTCCAGTTGTGTCCTTACCAACACTTAGATTTGAATTCTGCTGAAGGGAACTGACTATAGGTTGGGTGGAAAGGGATTGTACCCAAAAGGACTGATGAAAGGAGCTAAAAGACCTCTGAGGGAACCACCAGAAGCATAGATGAGTTGTAAGCAGCCAGTGGGAGAAGCGGTCTTTCTCAGGTTGAGTGACCAACCATTGGAGATCCTCAACAGAAGAGCTGTAAGGAGTCTGCAAAAACATCAGTGAGACAATTTGTTACTCAAAGGGCCCTGGCCCTAACTCTATCAACCTGGTTCAGTTGAGCCATTTCCTCTTTAACCCTCTTTCCCTACCAGGGCCTGATCCTGGAGTCATCAAAGGAGTTGTAGTGAGCAAGAAGAGAAGAAGGAGAAGGTGGAAGAGAGAGGAGGCCAGCTACTCATGCATTTCAAATTTCCAGCCCAGAAATGGGGGAAGGGAGGGAAGGGAGAAGCTTCAAAAAGGGTAAGGTACAGAATTCTTACGTTGTTGGATAGAGCTTTAAAAATTATTAAAATCAGATTTTTTGTGTGTGTGACTAAATGGGACTGAGAGTCTGGCCCAAATTCTATCATTGATTTTTTTTTTTTTTGTCCTGATTCCCAATTTTAAAGAGTTTATTTCTTGTGTGTAGTATTATTTAGACATGTAAATGTTCCTAAGGTATTGTTTATCAGATATATAACACCTTCTTGAAAATAAATTTAAGTCATTTTTCACCTTGACCATCATGTTAGTACCAGAGAGCTAGAGAAAGAGGCATTTTGTTGACAGGGAAGGGTAGATAGGTGGGAGAAAATGATGCTTAGAAAAAGTAAATGTGGACAGACAGGAGTAAAAACTGTTGTATCTAGCTCCCAAATTTCCTAAGGTTGTTCTTTTATTCCTGCAAAAGTAGATCCTGCATTGCTGGGAGTATTTGTTCCTTAGACACTGCGTGTGTTTTATAATTTCATTCAAAGCCATGGGAAGTTTGGAATAATGGACATGGAACTGGGATCAATTTGACGACTTTCATTCACAAAACAGAAACTTAGTAGAGCCTGCTAGTAACATATTTTATGAGAGAATGGAGAGTCTCAAAGAGCCAGAGTTTGGAGTGGGGGAAATAAGGAAGTGAGAGAATGTCTCAGCTAGGTTTGCCTCAGTAAATTTTGTAATTCTAACCATGTATGTGTCACAGGAAGTCAGTGATGCTGGTCTGGCTTGTGAAACGCACTAAACAGGGATGATTGAATGAAGCATATACTAAGGTATCAGTTTAAGGGAAATGTGTGCAAATGCAGGGGGTAGGTATTTGCGCATGTATGCAAAAATTTTTTATTAGTATAATGTAGCTTTTTGACTCAGTGATACGCAATTACATTACAAACTCGAATATACATAGGGGCAGAAAATATAAAAGACGCTATGTGATGGAATCTTAGAAAAAGTACCCTCTCTCAAGTAGGATTCACACAGCTCTTGACACTTAGAAGAGGAAATTATGATCAGTGGAGCCATGATCTATGCCATGGGCAATAGTGTATTTATAGGTTTGTAGTCATGTACATTCTATAACTTCAGAATGATTGCAGAGTTATCTAATTTTAGCTTTTGTATGTGCCACTAACAAATTTCTTGTAAAGAATAGATTCTGCAAAAGTCCATTGCCTTCATGGAGTCATGTGAAATAAAACCACTTCTGCTATTTATCTTTTATTATTTTAAGTGTATTCAATAATTCTTAAGACAATTAAACCATTTCTTGGTTATTCCCATCCTTTAGATTTCTGCCTTCAGTTTGTACTCTTTTAAGCTTGTTCTTGGCCATTTTAATTCTCATCTGAATTTTACCTACAAGCCAATTTGTTGTAAGATGTCATATTAACTATTTTTTTCTTTATTTAACAAAAATCATTTGGAGGGAGAGATATCTAAGTTACAGGCTAACCTTAGTCTTCTGAATGACCTGTCAATTTCAGTTATCGTGCTTTGGGCTTCTTATTCATGGTCACACTATATGTTTCTAAGTCAGTAATACCACATGACTTTTAATAAAGATCATCTGGCTTCACCCACTGAGGAAACAACAGAGAAGGCAGAAACTCTTACTTTAGGCAATGTTTGCTTTTTATTTTAATGTTTGAAAATGAAATTTATGATCACAGTTGTGGTTAGTATGTCTCTACTTTAATAAACAGAAGTATTGTTGAACTACTCTTATAATTGTGTATTAAATAGTGAGCTTCACTTTGGACTGAAGTCCAAATATAATTTTATCCATGTTCCAGAAGGAAATACTGAATGGTCTATGTGGAACTTTAAAGGAAGTGGGTACTCAGAGGGAAGGAGATGTTTTCCTTTCATCTTAGATGCCATGAGAGGAGCTCTGAAGCAAGCATTCAGAGAGCTACAATTAAACTGAGGATTGATGCTTGTCTCATGCCTGAGAAATGCTATCAGCTTGGAGATATGGTGGAAGTAGAGCATAGGGCTTCCTTGGGAATGGTTTGTATGTATTATGAGTTGAATTGCTTTGTCTCCGAAACCTATGCTGAAGTTCCAGGCTCAATACTTGTGAGTGTAGCCCAACTTAGAAATAGGGTCTTTATAGATGTAATCAAGCCAACATGAGGTAATACTAAATTAGGGTGGGCTCTAATTAAATAAGACTAAAGTCTTTATAAACAAAAGAGAAGGCAGAGACACAGGGATAAAATAGCCATGAGATGACATAGATAGAGGTTGAAGTACTGTATTTACAGGCCAAGGAATGCCAAGGGTTACTGGCAAATACCAGAAAATGCAAGAGGCCAGGAATGATCCTTCCCTACAGATATCTGAATGAACATGGCCCAGCTAACATCCTCATTTTGTAGTTCTGGTCTCCAGAATTGTGAAACAATAAATGTTTACTGCTTTAATCCACACAGTTTGTGATACTTTGTTATGGCATCCCTAGAAAACTAATACAGCGTGTAACTGCACTCCTAAAGGACCACAAAGTTTAAGCAGTTGTCCATGGACAGATTGTGAATCATCTGAGAGAAAGAGTGGTAGAAAGTCATTTAAATTTTATTCACATGATGTGTTTGAAAGGGCAAAGAAAACTCAGAAAAAAGATGTTAGAAATATACAGCCAGATGTCCAAAGCTTAGAGAAGAGTTCTGAGCAATCACGAAGGAGTATTTGTGTGGAGAACAGCTAGTAAAATATTTTCTCTAAGGAGTTCTCCAAGACCCATGAATGCTCCCATAAAGGAAAGGGTCTGCTTGCAAGTCTAACACAGCTGTATCAGGGCCTGCTATATAGGAACTCTCCTGCCCCTTTTTCCTATTTTACCTCTTCTGTTTAGACTTTAAGTAGGTAACAAGTCCATGATAGCAAGTGGAGGGAAGAGATACTGAAGTACAAAAAGAAGAAAAAGGGAAGAAGACAGTCACTCATCACAAAGGCCTGATAAATGACTGAGAGAAATGAAAGACTACCCACACTATGACACAGACATATTCTTCCTCTCTGTTTGGTTTCAGTAATAGTTGTTACAGATATTCTTCTTTCCGGTAGGAAACACAAGACTTTTGAAAGTATTAGATCTTCTTCCTTGAACTAAATATTCAAATAATCACATATGACCCATAGAAGGCAAAGAATACTTCTAAACGATCTAAGATGTCATTAAACTTGAAGGATTTGTAGTCTCTGATTGGAAGCTCTCTTTTGGACCACTTATCAAGATTGGAGCTGTATGTTTCTGATTGTTTTTGTGTTCCCCTGAGTGCACAGGCTGCAAGCTATCACAACTTTATTAAACACAATCTGGATTTTTTAAATCAATTTCATTAACATACATAAAATGTAAATCTTATAAGTTTTGACATATGTCTTCACCTTTGATACAATGACTACAATAACGATGATGAACATATCCATCAATTTCCAAAAATATCCTAATACTCTTTGGTAATCTTTCCTTACCACCTTTCTTTATGGGAAGATTTTTATTTCAGTTTTCATTTCTTTAGCATCTATAACACTATTCAGGCTATTTCTTCTTTTTAAATTTAAATTTGTTAGTTAACATATAGTGTATTATTAGTTTCAGGGGTAGAATTTAGTGATTCATCAGTTGTATATAATACCCAGTGCCCACCACACCTGGTGCCCTCCTTCATGCCCATAACCCAGTTATCCCATCCCCCACCCACTGCTCCTCCAGCAACACTCAATTTGTTTCCTATAGTGAAGATTCTCTTATGGTTTGCCTCCCTCTCTGCTTTTATCTTATTTTATTTTTCCTTTCTTTCTCCTATGTTCATCATTTTTGTTTCTTAAATTCCACATATGAGTGAAATCATATGGTATTTGTCTTTCTCTGACTGACTTATTTTGCCTAGCATAATACCCACTAGTTCCATCCACACCATTGCAAATACCAAAATTTAATTCTTTTTGATGGCAGAGTAATATTCCATTGTGTGTATACACACACACACACACACACACACACACACACACACACCCCATATCTTCTTTATATATTCATCTGTTGTAGGACATCTGGGCTCTTTCCATACTTTGCCTATTGTGAACATTGCTTGTATAAACATAGGGATGCATGTGCCCCTTTGACTCACTATTTTTGTATCTTTTGAATAAGTACTTAGTAGTGCAATTGCTGGGTTGTAGGGTATTTCTATTTTTAACTTTTTGAGGAAACTCCATATTGTTTCCACAATGGCTGCACCAGTTTGCCTTCCTACCAACAGTGTAAGGGGACTCCCCTTTCTCTACATCATCTTTGCCAACATCTGTTGTTTCCTGAGCCATTAATTTTCAGGCTATTTCTTCCTGAATAAGTGCTGGCAGTTTGTGTCTCCAAAGAATTTATCTAAGTTGTCAAATGTATTACCAAAAAGTTGTTTACAATGTTGTCTTTGATTATTTTAATATCTGTAAAATCTATGCTGATACCATCTGTCCCAATTCTGCTATTGATAATATATGTCTCCCCCCCACACTCAGTAGGGTTAGTGACTTATATATTTTTATTAATCTTTTACTATAACTAGATTTTCCTTTCAGCAATTGATTTTTCTCCTTCGTTTTTCCTGTTTCTATTTCATTGGTTTCCACTCTGATCTTTTGTTCTTTTTTTCTGAGTATTTCAGCTTTAATTTCCTCTTTTTTTCTTCATGTGGAAACTGAGACCTTTCTTTTTCTCTAATACAGACATCTTAGTAGTATATGCTTAGTGCTCATGTATCATTTTGGCTGCACTGCATAAATTTTGATATATGTGTTTTTATTTAGTTCAAAATACTCTCTAATTTCACTTTTTATTTTTTCTTTGATGCTTGGCTTATTTAGTAGAGTATGATTAATTTCCATATATTAGAGATCTATTGCTGATTTCTAATTCAATTCCCTTGTGGTCAGAGAAGTATTTTGTATGACTTGAGATTTTTTTTTTTAAGATTTTATTTATTTGACAGAAAGAAACGCAGCCAGAGAGGGAACACAAGCAGTGGGAGTGAGAGAGGGAGAAGCAGGCAGCCCAATGCGGGGCTCAATCCCGGGACTCCAGGATCATTACCTGAGCTGAAGGCAGAGACTTCATCACTGAGCCACCCAGGCACCCCGACTTGAGCTTTTTAGCTTTCTCTGGATTTCCTCTCTCTACATTGTGGCCTAAAAACTCTGGGAGAGTAAGATGGGCATTGTAGGCATTATTTTCTTTATTTGTGATTTTGCAAGGGTAACAGTCATTTGTTGTGATATAGGTAAAACTTTTTCCTTATCCTCTCTTAGGATCTCCAGCTGGGCCTGAGCATTAAGTTGACATAGACATATCAACGGGAGGAAAGCATACCAGTTTTAGCTTTATGTGTACTCGTCAATCTTCAATAAGAAAATGGAGACCAAAAAAGTGATTGGGCCTATTGCTTACATACTAGGTCGAACAAAGAGTATTAATTGTGAAAAAGTAACTAATATACATGGGGAGGCTAAAGGAAGAGTAGGGTCATTTTAACAAGGTTTGTCCATACAGATTGCTCTTCTGTCTTTCACGATAAGAATAATTCTTTTTCTCCTGGTATAGGGAAGGCATCTTCCTCTTGGGATTTTTAGCTTTTGGGAAGAAACTGTAAGTTCAGCATGCCTCTCTTGTATCTGCTATTTTCATATGCCTTCAGCTCAAAATAATCACTATGCCAAACTAAGATATTTGAGATAGCATACTCCAAATCCCTTTAATTGAGACCCTCTGATGTCCAGTGTCTTAACTGTTTTTAATATATGCTGTCCAGATTTTCACTTGTTTCAGACAGGAAGATACAAAAGGTCCCCATTACTCTATCTTGTTTAGAAGTACAAGGTTACATTTAAGTTAAATATTCTTTTAATGTGCTTTCATTGAAGCTGGTATATCTGAGTACCAGATTTAACTCTGTCTCTATAAACAAAACAGTGACAAAGTTAACAGGAAGAATCTATAAGAAGTAGGCAAAATATGTGTTGTCTGCCTGGAAGAATCTGGAATTTAGAAAAAGAATATTGGATTTACCATGTTTATAGAATCAAACCACTAAATGTTAAAAACTGAAAGGCTGGGGTGCCTGGGTGGCTCAGTTGGTTAAGCAGCTGCTTTCGGCTCAGGTCATGATCCTGGAAACCCGGGATCGGGCCCCAGGGTCGATTCCTGCTCGGCGGGAAGCCTGCTTCTCCCTCTCTCCTTCCCTCTGCTTGTGTTCCCTCTCTAGCTGTGTTTCTCTCTGTCAAATAAGTAAATAAAATATTAAAAACAAAACAAAACAAAAACAAAACTGAAAGGCTAATCAGACTTCTAAGGACACCATGAGTATTACCCTGTAGTTGACCATAGAGGTACAGTGTATAACAGATGAGCTGAAGCTGAGACATAGGAACTGTGGGGTTCTAGTTTTTGTGTTGCCACTGTGAGATGTTGTCAAGTGACTTAAATAAAAATAATATGTTTGATTGGAAATAGTTATCTGGACAGCATTCACAGAGGTTCTGATCTAAGACATTTGAAAAAGTGCCCTGAAATCTCTATTTTTATAGAGCTTCATACAGATTACTCTGATATGAAAGTAGTTTGGGGACACACTCGCCTAGATGATCTCTGAAATCACGCTTTAGCCTTAGTCTTCATCATTTAATAACGACAGTAATAGCTGTTTGCTGAACCCTTGATATGCATTGTCTTGGATACCTTACATACATGTCCTCTAATCAAAGAATCTTTCATTTGGATGAAGAGTTCTTATTATACATATTAGTATCTCATTTTCTGAAGGTTGAAATTTCTTTCCTTGGAAGGACTACTAATTTGCCTTCTTTCTTTGCCCAAGGCCACATGTGGATTCCACCTAGAAAATGATTAAATTAGATTTTATTCGCTCTCTAGCATCAAATCTGTGCTTTTTCTTTTTTATCATGGTGCCTAAAGAAACATTGTAATTCATACATCTTTAATTGTTCTAATATTATTGGTTGGTTTTAGTCAAGTCAAATGTATCAAAGGTAAAATATTATTCTTTAAAAGTGTTTTACAAACTTTATAGAAGAGAAGCATGAACAGAAGTGGTCTATAGATTATGGTCAAGTCATTTTTTATTTTTTTTATTTTTTTTATTTTTTAAAGATTTTATTTATTTATTTGACAGAGAGAAACACAGCCAGAGAAGGAACACAAGCAGAGGGAGTGGGAGAGGGAGAAGCAGGCTTCCTGCCGAGCAGGATGCCCAATGTGGGACTCGATCCCAGGTCTCCGGGGTCATGACCTGAGCCGAAGGCAGTTGCTTAACCAACTGAGCCACCCAGGCGCCCCTATGGTCAAGTAATTTTAAGACATACTGTTTTATTGAATTCTTATTCATACTAAACTAAGAGCTGTAGTACATTATGTATTTTAGTGATTTTATGTATTCTATCATTTCTTACTGAAAAATTGTCCATTATTTAGTGATACTATAAATTGAATGCATGTATTGACTTACACCCTTCACAATACCTTAAAAACAATATAAGACCTCATCCTTAGGTAACCCATATGCACTTTTCCCCTTCAATCCTCTTTTCCCTTCAAATGTCTTTCATTTATGATCCCTTTATTTTGGGAAATGGGCAGATAGACAATGACATGTAGATTTCAAGAGACTGAATGAGTTTTTATACAGAACTGTTACAAACAAGTAATCTTTAATCCTGTGTTCAGGTAAAGTAGAAAACATTTGTATTTCAGAAGTTCTACCAAGATTCTAAAGGAGGTTAAAATTAATAAAAAATAAGAAAAAATAAAAACCCACTTTTTTAATGCTGGCTAGATTTTAGAAAATATGTGTCCTCTTCATGTGTGAAGTTCTTTGAGTATTTTAGGGGAATGCTTTGAGTTGAGGTCATTAATTTAAATTCTATCCATTCCTTTCCTTTCTTACCCATTTGCCTTTGTTTCCCCTCTCCATTTAATTGGGGCTTATCTCAAATTTGAGCTGATTTGAATGGAGTTACAAAGTAAAATTAAGCAATTCCCTGGAAAGAAGTGGGGGTAGCAATACTTTAGAAAGCTTGTTAATTTCTCTTTTCACTGTGCCTCCCTGCTCTGCTCTCAGGCCTCACTTGGAACCCCTGGAGAAGAGAAATTAACAAGCCCCCTGAAGCTGAACCACTGCAGCCTTTTAAGGGAATTGGTTAATTTCACTTTGCTGCTCCATTTGGAGCAGCTGGGGGTACTGGTCTTGAGGGAAATAATAGGGCCTAGTGTTTGAAATCCCTTTACATTTTTAAGTAAAATTCTACTAAGTTTGCTTATCAAAGTAAAAAATGGTATTCACTGTATGTCTGGGATACTAGCACAAACTAATTATATTCTTCAATTTTTGTTTCTTAAGCCAGTTTGAACTGATCTTCCAAATTCTTTTTGATTCCTAGTATTTACTGTATAGATTCTTTTGCATTGTTGGATGATTACATTTATGGAAGCAACCAATACTTTAGATGATTCTGTTTTCTACTATAGTGCTGACAGGAGTGCCCTTTACTCCTTTCCCCTTTAACGAATCTAAAGTACTTTCTTTGGTCCTCTTGTAGGAAATCCAGTCATGGTCCCTTAATGCTGAAGCATTCTCCATCAGGCCTATATAGGCTTCACCATGGGAAATAAGAAAAAGGGATCAGATTTCATAAAAATCTCTCCTTTCTGAATTATTTTACTGCTTTTTTTAAAACAGTAGATAACTTTTGAATTCACAATCCATTCTTTTCCCAGGTTAATAAATTCATTGAGTGTTAACAGTTTTAAAGTATACTCTGGAGCATCTCCCCATTAACCTCTTTGCATCCTGAGTCTTGCCATTTAACTCTTCTCAGTTTCTCCCAAAGGTGTTTTAGTGACAGAGCTACCTCCTTTGCCATATGGTTACTAAATTGTCTTAGTTCCTACATGTGAAGAAGTTTCATAAAAAATCCTGCTAAGAGTCTCAAATGAATTTCTTTGCCTTTCTATGGAAGACCCTTCAATTAGTTCCGGAATAAGGAGAACAAACCTGAAACAGGCTTGCAAAAGTTAACATTGAAAAATATTGCAGTATTTAAAGTAACTTCCATATTACTCACAGGCATCCCTGACAATCAGAAGTGGGTGCTTCCTTCTGACGTTAATTTACGTACATCTCTGTGGATCATCAGTTGCCATGGGGCTACTGTGTTGTGAATGTATTAAAACGTATTCCTTCTGAAAATCATAGAAAACTCTAGTTTTGACATCAGAACCTCTGATAAGTAAATCTGTTCTCATTATCTCAACATCTACCTTGGGTTGTAAAAATCCTGCAGGTTTATGAAGCATCGCGGTATCCTTCGCTACTTCCTCTTGTTCTTCAACATAAAGCTGCCACTTACACTAAAACAAGCTTGATAAGATTGTCTTATAGATCCAATTCATTTAAACAGAACACTGCTGCAGACACTAATGTGCATTTGCTGCAGCTCTTCTCTGTCTGAGTTAGGGCATTATGCTTGAGAGTTAGGAGGATGAGGTCCAGATGTACTATAGGCACAAAATTACCATCGATTCCTAAAGGGTTAGAACCTTAAATATCAAGATATTCATTCTAATGTGAATGGAAGAAAAATGCTGTTTTTGCACTTTTTCAAATGAGACCATTGTCTTCAACCATCTACTATACTATCCTTATTAAGTGGACAATAAGAAGAATAATAAACCATGGTTCATTTTCGATGTTAACCCACACCCAAATACCTGAATGACCTTCTCTCAAAGCTGTTTTAAATAAATGGTGTATAAAATATACACCAAGAGAGTCGTAAACGGCCAAGGTGATATTTGAGGCCTTAAGGGAGGTACTCATTTCAAAAATTCTATGCTCTGTCACCTCTAATGATCTTTGGCTCTTCATTTAGCTGAGAGTTGGCTTTTTAATGAACAAATGCCCTAACCAGTCTAGATGGCATTCTTATTATGGTCATATATTTTGGAGGTGGATAGGGAAGAAAATGATATAAAGAGAAGATGTAAGGGAAGTAAAAGAATCTCTGGGAAATGGAGGGCATCCTCATCCCCATCAAAGCAATGATACATTTGGTGGGATGAAGGTGCCTGTGGTGATGATTGCCAGTTTGATGAATGAAGCCTGACATTTTGTACGCCTGAACTTCTGGGAGACTGGATTTATCTAAGGATTTGTTTGACTATAAATCTGACTTCATGGGCACATAGTCCAGCCCATAATCTGTGTGTGTGTATCCTTTTCTGTCAGTTCCAGAAATCTGTATGTTCCCTGGGGTTATAAAACAATACTGGGGACATCTGCGATATTCCTGAAAGAGCTGGACCAAGTGAATGGCTTCCAAAGCTTTTGGAATATCTTGGATTCTTGCAGTTAAAAAAGGAAGGGGAAAGAATCTAAATAATTTGTCAGGTTTCCACTAGTTATCTTGGCCCCGAAAGTCCCCAGGGAGGCATCTTGCAGAGTCCAGGATATCTTTATTTCCCAATCTTGACGCAGCCTCAGAAACTCTTGGACCATACTGGGATCCTGGTAAAAGCTAAATATAAATAGTGCAGCAGCATCAGAGGCTTCTAAGTCAAATAACAAGAGGGATTTTCATTATTATTGCCTCTCCCGCGATTGGCTTGAATTATGTAGCAACGGGACCCTGATTCTCCTTGGTGATTGATGGGGACTCCTTAACAGTTGTGTTCTTTATGAAAACATCTCTTCTTTTACATTTGAAACAACATTTCGGGAACTAAGAGCTCTATTTTATGTTAGGAACTTTAAGCATACTTGAAAAATTATATTTGATAAGTCTTTGGGCTTTGAAGGTAGTCACATACCATTTTACAACACATTGTGCCAAATGACATGATTCTAATTACACGTGGAAGAATTACTAGTTTTTTATTATCAAACAGAGACATTTGCTTTTATACTACACCATAATGCCAGACTAATCATGAAGCACAAATGGCATGTGATAATTGCTTTAGTAAAATTCCATGTGAATTATTTGTCACCTAGGTACAGAGTAGATCTACATTATATATTTTCAGCAGATCAATTATACTTGTTTCCAGCATCTTTCAGAATTCTTCTTTTTAAAAATTTGTATAATGTCTTAATTTACATTAAAGGACCAGAAGTTAAAGAAAGGTAGCTTCTGGGAATTCTTTTCCATGTATAGGACTCCAGATGCAAATGGTATTTATCAAGCTAATGTTATATATCTATTTCAGAATCCTGCCATTTTGCTGATTTATAGAAAGAAATAAGTAGATAGTAAATAGCTTAGCCATACACTTTATTTTTCATCCTGATTTGTGTTTGTAGCCCATGCCGTCAGGGAGATGAAATCCGGGGTCTGGCAAAGGTATTGAACAGGGTATCTTTAATTCACAAGTGATGAGAAGGGAAGTTGAAGGAATTTTTTGTATGCTGAATAAGCTTTTTCTGCTGAATAGCACTACATTGTCTGAAAGCAACAGCTCTTGAATATTAACACAGAACCATTCTGTCTTGTACTTTTTCCATGGAAGAGGAGAAGGTGAATTTGGAAAAGCAAACAGGAAAAGCCTTGAAGAAATTAGATAGATTGGGTTATTTGAAGGCAATTTGCCCAGTGGTACACTTTCTTGCCCAAATTCTGTGTGTGTGTGTGTGTGTGTGTGTGTGTGTGTGTGTGTAGGAGAGGAGCAGGGAAAATAAGCCCCCCTTTCAGTGTTTTGAAGACAGATTAGAGCTGTCATTGTTGTCCTCCAGACAGTGCAGGCTGGGGAGCTATGGCAGGCTGAGACTAGTACGTAACTTTGTATGCACTGGGGCTGTTCTTTCATTGGGGATTGCCAAGTACACTAATTGCACCATCTTGGAGGCAGTACAAGTCACCTTTTGCATTTATGTGGCCATACATACCATTATTTTTTCTTAGGGAAGGAAATGTAAAAAAAAAAATCGTTTATCTCCTTGGATCAGAGATCTTTCTCTATATTATACTCCAATAAAAAAATCTCAGTAGTTTACAAAGATAACCATTTATTTCTCACTCTGTCCACGTAGGTTCAGGAAGAGCTATGGCTCTGCATCACTTATCTTTTTCATTTGGGGATCCAGATCAAAGGAAAAGGCCTCGATTAGTCTTGTCATGGGGGGAAGAGCAGTGCAGAGTTCCGCAGGGGCACTTGAAACAGTTGCCTGGGTGTTGCGCATATTACCGCTCCTTACATTGTACTGGCCAGAGTAGGTTATATGGTCAAGTGTGATGTAAATGAGGTGGCAGTGGGGTATTTTTCTTCCCAAAGAGAAGCCCTGCAAGTCACATGGCGAAAATAGGAGCAAACTTAATCCTCTTCTACGAAGGGGAATGGAAATTGGTAATTGGGAAGAATAATGCCATTCCTTGTCTGTTTTGGAGGTTTATGGAGGTAATAGGTGATACCTTGGAGACTGTGGGTCATTCTTCTTCTTTCTTTTTTTTTTTTTTAAAGATTTAATTTATTTACTTGACAGAGAGAAACACAGCCAGATAGAGAACACAAGCAGAGGGACTGAGAGAGGGAGAAGCAGGCTTCCCGCCGAGCAGGAAGCCCAATGTGGGGCTCGATCCCGGGTCTCCAGGATCATGACCTGAGCCAAAAGCACTTGCTTAACCAACTGAGCCACCCAGGTGCCCCTGTGGGTCATTCTTCTTAGGAAGGAAGAAAACAGGCTAGCAGTGATGCCCAAATTTTAGAGTTCATAAGGATCGCCTGGATAACTTGTTAAAAATACAGAATCTCACCATCACCTCATCTCCACTTATCCCTACTCCCATGTCTAACATAGGTAGGTTAGCCGTGGGGTCCGGATATCTGCACTTTAAGAAGCACCATAGTGATCTGACTCTGGCCCAGATGATGTCTTTCGCTTTGTTTTCAACCATATGTTTACTGTAAAGTTTGTGGTTGTGAGGTAAGAAAAACAGTATGCAGAGAACAAAGGATTTATATAAATTTCCAGTTCTCAGTTTTAAGTAGACTTTAGCCTTGTCCCCAAATACATGTATTTTAACATCACTGTCTCACTTATGGAGGTAAGATAATTATAGGAAAGTAACATGTGTTTTACAGAGAAGATTAATATTATCAAAAGGGAGGCTTTTTGTCTTCTTGTAGAGATTCCACTCTGAAGAACTGGAAACACTAGGAAGAAGGTTCCCTCGGGTGACCATAGGATCATTGGATCCACTTTGATCATTTCAGGGTGGAAGGCTGCCAAAAAAGATAATCTCACTCCCCTGATCAGGTTGGAAGTGTGACTGTGCAGAAAGAACAGATAGATATAAAAGGGGAAAAGCAGAAGAAAAAGAATGGAGGAGCAGAAAGACAAGGGGGGAAGGAATTCCAGCCACATTGCCCCTCTGTTTCTCTTAGTATAAGTATAATCCATGATTAGGCAGATTATCCTATCCTTTCTGGTAATGGACCACACTGGTACACTATTTGGGATATCGAAGGGTAGGGAGTAGGCTTGAAGATTCAGAGTGGAACATAATACTACCTTTATATTAGGAATCAGGATGGATTTTTTTTGCCTACTATTTTGGTTCTATTAATGTCAGGAACCTGGACATAACGAGAACTGGTCATGCCAGTACTATCTCTTTTTTTAAGATTTTATTTATTTGCTTGTTAGAGAGAGTGATGGAGAAAGGTATAAGCAGGGGGAGCAACAAGCAGAGGGAGGAGCAGGCAGAGGGAAAGCAGCTCCCTGCTGAGCAAGGAGCCCAGTGTGGGACTCGATCCCAGGACCCCGGGATCATGACCTAAGCCAAAGGCAGATGCTTAACTGACTGATCCACCTAGGCATCGCTCTCTTTCTCTCTTTTTAAGATTCATTTATTTGCTTGGGATGGGGGTAGAGATAGACCGGAAAGGCAGAGGGAAAAGAAAAGAGAGAGTCTTAAGCAGACTCCACAGTGAGCACAGAGCTGGACATGGGTCTCAATCTCACTCGATCTTACCCATGTTGCAGTTCAGCTACCAAAATCTGGGTATTCTCATTGCAATGGTACTCATATAAACACACGTTTTACTGGTTAAAGAAAAACTAAGAACTTTTCTCCCAAAGGATTAAATTTAAAATACTGGCATCCTTGCTTTATATATATACATGTATATATGAAGTTCAGTTACCATGGTTTAGTTACATAACACCAATCCCTCAATAACACAATTCAAATTTCACTTGCTCCAGTATATTAACTGCAGTCCCATGAAGTACAGACTGCTGAGGATTCTCTGGCTCAGAAATCTGTACACAAGTAACAGATGAACCTCATGAACAGCGACCGATCACCTTAGTGTGATTGCCACATAGCTCTTGCCCAGTTAACCCTCAGACAGCAAAGCGTATAGTAACGTTGCCTCCTTGTCTCCTCCTAAAAAAACAGGACATTTTACAAAAATGGCTTATTGGAAGAGGGAATTATGTAACAGATGGAAGTGCAGCCAAGAGATGGCAGGTAACTGGACATCAGATAAGAAGATACTGCCCATGGCAATATGGAGAGCGTTGTTGTGTTTGGGGGCCACTAGTTGAGAGATCAGGGGGACCTACTGCAAGAGAACTTATCCACAGAAATGAGAGTTTTGATGAACAGGATGAAGATGTCTGGCAAAAAAATTTCACATTAAAAAAATTCTGGGAGATATTTGCAGGCACTGAAGGCACAAGGAATGAGATGTTGGAAACTGACCCAGACTAAGGAGAAGTATGCCAGTTAGCCCAAGCACAAAAGAGATGCTTGTTCCATAGCATTAGTTTTGTGACAAGAAGGCAAGCATTATTCAACACTATTATATTACTTATACTCTTGGTACCTCTCTTAAAAAGAAGTAAAACACTTAAATTTTAAATGTTTCTAATGCTTTAATTAAAATATACTGAATAAATTGTTTTTTTTACTGTCATTTTCCTGTAAATTTATAAATCACAGTAAGAAGTTTAATGTTTTGACACAAATATTTGAAGGCCAAGGCAATCATAATCTTTTCTATTGACTGTTAAGATTGTTTTGCACAGTGTCAGTTTACACAGTGATCACTGCCTATTCAGAGGACTGGCTGTACCTTGTTTATCAGTTGTGTAGTAATTCCAAACGCTGTCTCATTTATCTTCAACCAAAATTTCTGAAGTGTGCATTATCACTCCTATTTAACAGAATAAAGAGATTTGGAGACGTTTAAGGTATGTGTTTAAATTTACACTTACTCTTGTCTGAGCTGAGGTCCCACAGTTGATATCTTATATTCTCTCTCCACTATTACAACACTGCAAAAAATTGTTTCCCTAAATTGCCCCTTCTGCTGGCTAACACACTGCCTTACTATAGTTCCCTAGTCCCAGTTACATCCTCTCCTAGTGCTCTGTGCTTGGGTCTCAATCCGGACCTTCCCTTCTGGGATTAGTTGCTCTTCTGTTTCTATGCTATTCAGGGCTCACAATTATTATTGTTTTTAAAACATCTGACTCACTCTTTTCCAGTGAAACTGATTGTGTGTCATTCTTGAAGGCAAGATTCTTCTTGCTTTTCTAGGTGATGAGATGATTAGAAGTAATAAACTAGTGGGAGAAACCTGTCTACCCATTTCAGTGACTTGTGGTAGAAATCTGAGAGATATTCCAACTCGGGGATCAAGTTTTACCAGTTCTCTCTCCTTAAGTCCTGTGTATTTGTCTCTGCTTTTCACCAGTGTATCTAGATCTACACTTGAGCACTCATCATCTCTACTCCAGTAGTCATATATTTTATAAACACATATGACACTATGGGCCAGGCACTCTTAAGTGTTTTATGAATATTAACTCACTCAAAATCGCTTAACTCCATAAGGCAGGTACTATTCTTATTTTCATTTTATAATTGGAAAATCAAGATGCAGTGACTTAAGTAACTTTCCCAAGTTCATTCAGCTAGTAGGTGGTAGAGAGAGGATTTGAAACCAGGTAGTTTAAGTCCAGAATCCATGCTTTTAAGCACTGTACTTACTGTATTGAATCTCATCCATTTATCCAGTCATGCACTCAGCAAGCATTCATTGAATGTGTATTGCATCAAATGCTGTAGAAGAGGAAAAAGAAATGTTTTTTTCTGAAAGTAACTACAAAATGTGTTACAGATTATGTGACAAGTGAGGGCTAACTTAAGGATGCTTGAAGGAGCAAGTGGTCACATTTAAACAAGGAAGGCACAGGGGAAACTTAAAGATGACTCTTGAAATATGTGTGAGCATTTATGTAGTAAAGAGGGCACAGATACGAATGGCTCAGGGAAAAGCATTTCAAGACAGAGGGAATATTGATGACAGAGGCATGGAGGCATGAAACAAACTGATATATTAGGACCACTTCTGTATGGTGGAAGCAAGGAGGGAGAGAAGGTCTCTAGCAAGACAAAAAGTTGGAAACATAAGAAAGAGCCAATGGAAGGGACATGAACGTGGTTCTGTCCACCTAAGTTGGGTGTACATTAGATTCTTGGGCTTCTACCTGAAGCAACATGATCAGCTAATACAGTAGAAATCAGGGAATCTGTACTTCTAAAAAATTATCAAGTTTATGTTTGGCTAGTTTGGGAACCACTGCTGCAAGAATGTCAGGCCCCTGTGATGTGGATTTGGTCTTGAGTGTTCGCCAGAGCCGTGGAGAGTTTCACCTCTCCCATTAGCAAGTCACATTCATCCTTATTCATATCTCCATTGGAAAAACCCAACCTGATTATGCAACTCCATCTGAAATTCCTCCTCGAGATGGAGGTATCTCTTGGCTTATTCCTTTATAATTTCACAGTGGCAGACACCCTGAGTCATTGATGAATGACATTGGTGAATCCACAATTCCTTCCACATCTCATCATAAGTGCATAGCAGGATCTGTTAAAATTTGTTGGCATAAAAGATCTTAAATAACATACAGACCTTAAAGCTGGCTGGCATTTTTGTTACTGAATTCATCTGCATTTATGGATGGGAGTTAGGGCTACCAGCACTTCATGACCGGGTCATGTCTTCTGACTGTTGGCTCAGTACAGTTTTCCACCACCCATGTTTCTTCTCACCCTAGGTAAATTCCAGAGTTGCTCCTATGATACAGTACCTCTTTTTTTTTTTTTTAAGGTTTTATTTATTTGACAGAGAGAAACACAGCCAGAGAGGGAACACAAGCAGGGGGAGTGAGAGAGGGAGAAGCAGGCTTCCCGCCGAGCAGGGAGCCCGATGTGGGGCTCGATCCTGGGTCTCCGAGATCATGACCTGAGCCGAAGGCAGTCGCTTAACCAACTGAGCCACCCAGGTGCCCCGATACAGTACCTCTTTTGCCTCTAAGCAGTCAAATGCACTTTTTTCTTTTCTAGAATTCTTATACCCTCCTTTTTTCCTCTTATGAACTACTAACACTGTAGGTACAAGCTTAGAAACACTTCTGTTGTCAAGATGTGTGGGTGGCTCAGTCAGCTGAGCATCTGCCTTCAGCTCAGGTCATGGTCCCAGGGTTCTGGGATTGACTCTGACATCAAATTCCTTGCTCAGAGGGGTATCTGCTTCTCCCTCTGCCTGCCACTCCTCCCTGCTTGTGTTCTCTCTCCCTCTCTCTCTCTGTATTTCTAACTCACAAATAAATAAATAAAATCTTAAAAAAAAAAAAAAAAGATGCTTCCATTGTCAAGTCCTTCCTTACCATCAAAATTGTGGTCAGGTACCTATTTTATCAAAACTTAATCAAAGTGTAATCTGTATTTCACTATCATAACTACACTACTTCAGTAATTGAATGCCTACTTAGATGTTTTTACTACTAACCTGAAAACTCCTGAAAGTGAGAATACTATTTTCTTGCTTTTGTATTCCTAGTACCCATGACAGTCTCTGGGCACATAACAGGGTACCAAAGTGTTTCTTGGTGACTCAGGAATTAACAAATGAATCAATGATGCATTCTATCTATATAATTGCATGAGGACAGTGTTAATTGGTACTTATTCTAATAAGCCCACAATAAACTTGCATTTAGAAGCATGCATTCAGTCCCAAGAAGCTATAACAGTAGAATACTCAGTGTTGCTTTTTGTGATAATATTTGACCTTGAAGACTACATTAAAATTAATATTGGTGTTTATACAGATATTTTTTAACATTAATCAAATACGTGATAGGGGAAATATTGCTACAAGTTATGAAATTAAGTAGCTGAGAAATGCTATAACTAAAGTAAGCAGTAGCCACTCTGGTTTTTGTTCCAGGGGTGGTGGGGGGAGAGGTGAGGTCAATTTGGGGCTGCTGAAACTATTTCCAACTTATTGTCTACCTTCTAGAACTATAAAATACCAATTTACAAGTCACCTTAAAAATCCTCTCTCCAACGTCCAAACAGTGTAAGAATTTCTATGATAATATCTGTGAAAGGTGGCCCTCCAGCCACAATTTTAATTCTTTAGAATGATCTCATCACCTTGTAATCATTGGAAACTCCAAATAGTAATAATAATGTTATTCATGTCCACCTTACCAGAGGTTCTAATCTGTGCTGAGCACTGTGTTGGATGTTGAATATATACATCACCTCATTTAGCTTTCACCACAGCCATATGAAGTAAGGGTTATTATCTCTGTTTTACCGAAGAGTAATAACCATGGCAGAGAGAAATTAAAAAAGAGTCCAAGGTCTATAGCTAGCAGTTACTAGTGATGAGATTTTACATTCTGGTATCAATGACTGCAAGATCCAAAGCCTTTCCCATAGGATATTAAACAGCTTCTCAAAGAATGTATTTCCTTGTATTTAATTGAAATTTCTTGTTTCCCTAACTTTACATAGTCGAGTTTTGTGTTTCAGAGCAGTCCAGAAAAGTCCCCATCCTCTTTTACCACCCAGTCCTTCAGAAATTTGAAAATAGTTATTATATACCCCCAATACTTTCCTTACTAAGACATCTGTTATGGATTGAATTGTGTCCTTCCACAATTTGTATGTTGAAGTCCTAATCGCTGGTACCTCAGAATGGTGATGGGGTGTTGACAGAAGTGATTGAGTTCATGTGAGACCATTTATGTGGACTCTAATTGGGTACAACTGATGTCCTTATAAAAAGGGGAGTTGAGCACAGACATGTGCACAGAGGGAAGGTGATATGAAGAATGGGGAGGACACCATCTGTGTGTCAAGAAGAGAAGCATGGAATAGACCTTTTCTTCTCAGTCTTCAGAAGGAACCAATCCTAACAACACCCAGATTTCGGAAAAATAGACTTCAGATCCAAGACGATCCATTTCTCTTGTTTAAGCCTTCCAGTTTGGGGTAGCAGTTTGTTCCAGCAGGCCTAGAAAACTCATACAACATCTGCATAGTCTTCAACTGTCTTTTCTAGCATTAATATTCTGGTGGCTTTGACTACAGTTATTCTAATGTATCAATATCCCACTTGAAATTTGATGCCATGACTGAACACTTTATTTCAGATATGGTCTCACATGTGAACATAAGAGAGGAATGATTTTTATTTTCTTTTTTCCAGTTACTGTTCTTCAATGAACACAGTCTATTTTGCATTGGGGTTTGAACAGCTAAAGTTACTGAGTCACAATAAGCTTCTGTTTTTCAGACTAAGAAATGACGCTCTGAAACCTTTGTGGAAGGGAATCTCTTTCCTGAAAGTCAGAAGCTGATTCATCATAGATACAGAGTTAGGATAAAACAAATTCCTATAAAAATCCATCTTTTCTCATTGATGATACAGAATATTAAAAGTAGCGTTTCTGGTTAAATATATATTCAGCAGTATCGGAGTGAAAGCTGAATGGGTGTTCTTAAGGAAGTATTATCTTTTCAAGCAAATACTTACCGTAGAGAAAGAATATATAAATCATGATACCTTCTCTTTATAGATAATGTTCCTTGAGTGGTTTTCATATGAGCAGTAATACCTTTTTTTTTTTTGTCTAATATGCCCATATTATTTACATACCCACAAATATAGGTCACAGAAATTTTAATACACATGTATCTATCCACTAGTATGGAGATAAAGTAACATTTTCAGCAACAATTTTTTCTCTTGCAAACCTAGGTTAACTTGCATGAATATTAAGCATATGACTTTGAATTAACACCATGGTCCAGATGAGCTAATGGATCAGATCTCAGAAACATCCCATATAAAAATATTTATAGGGTGTAGGTTTTAATTTTAACAAGCGTATTCATATTCACACAGAGAGACACAGAGTATGGACGTATTTAAATTTGAATTCACTGTGACATGGCATGTCATGGAAGTCTCACTTACGGGCACAGACTAATGCAAATTTAAGCTTTTTATTTTCCCATTCTCAAGGATTGCATTATTTGAGAGCCCTTATTTGAAAATGCATTTGAATTAGTCACAAACTGTGTTGGTGTTTGGCACAGAGCAATCTCACTTTATTCCTTACACAGATCCCCTGCTGTTTGTGTTGGTCTTCTGTGATACACACCGCTGGTGATACATCAGTGTTCCCATACTTCCTTGAGTGATTTGGAAGACTCTGTACCGTGACTTTCACATTCAGTCTAACAACTTAAAAGGTCTTTTACATCTTATAATAATGTCACACAAGCATTTACTAAATATAAAAGCTCATTCTAACACTGAAAAACACTCTTGAATTTCAATAACATTGGAAAGGAAATTAGATGTAATATAAGGTGTGCAGAAGACTGGGGTAGGTAACATTCTAAAATAATGTCCAGTGATCCCTACCACTAGTATTCACAGCCTCTGTAATCTCCTGCCATTGAATGTAGACTGGACCTAGCAACTCACTGTTAATTAATATAATATTATATAGAAAAAGAGATGAGGTGTCACTACCAAAATTGTTACAGAAAACTGATTTTGGTCTTGCTGGCTCTGTCTTTCTCTCAGTCTCCTTCTCCAGTGTTTCTTGCTTGCTTGTTTTTTTTTTGTTTTTTGTTTTTTTTTTTTAATGATTTTTATTTATTTGACAGAGAGAAACACAGCCAGAGAGGGAACACAAGCAGGGGGAGTGAGAGAAGGAGAAGCAGGCTTCCTGCCAAGTAGGAAGCCCGATGTGGGACTCGATCCCAGGTCTCCGGGATCATGACCTGAGCCGAAGGCAGTCGCTTAACCAACTGAGTCACCCAGGCGCCCCCTTGCTTGTTTTTTTTGTTTTTTTTTAAATATTTTATTTATTTATTTGACAGAGAGATCACAAATAGGCAGAGAGGCAGGCAGAGAGAGAGGGGCGAAGCAGGCTCCCCACTGAGTAGAAAGCCTGATGTGGGACTCGATCCCAGGACCCTAAGATCATGGCCTTAGCCAAAGGAAGAGGCTTACCCCTCTGAGCCACACAGGCACCCATCTTGCTTGCTTGTTTTGATGAAGTAAGCCAACAACGTTATGAGTTGTTCTGTGGAGAGACCCCTATGGCAAGGAACGGAGTAGACTTTGGCCAAAGGCCAGGGAGGAAGTGAGGCCCTCAGTCCAAGAGCCCACAAAGTGAATCCTGCAGCAACCAGTTCTAAGTGAGATCCTTTGTAGTTGAATCTTGAGAGGGTTACAGTTCCTCTTGATACCTTAAATGCATTCTGATTGTGAGAGACCCTAATCCAGAGGGTCCTGTTAACCATGCCCAGATTCTCAACCAACAGAAACTGTAAGATAATAAATGTTGATATTTTAACCCACTAACTCTGGGGGGTAATTTGTTATGCAGCAATAAGTAACTAATTCAATGGACAAATAACCACCATGTTCTATTCTGTTGTGAATGTAGGGGAGCAGACTCTGAGATATGAGAGAGAGTCTGAGGAGAAAAAGCAGCATGAAATTAAATATGGTTATACTGTCTTTAGTTAACCTTTCCTCTCTGTAACATTTATTCCAATGGGAAAATTAGTGGGGTTTCTTTTGAAAAACTAATTTTGAGTGAATTTGGAGTTATTTGCAATGTTCTAGAACATGTTCCCTCTTTAAGTGACTTCATTCTATATATTTTAACTGTATTGCTATGATTATGGAATCTTATTATTCTGCAGAATCTATAATGCCACTTTTTTAAAAAATATTTTATTTATTTGACAGAGAGACACTGAGATAGAAGGAACACAAGTAGGGGGAGTGGGAGAGGAAGACACAGGCTTCCCGCTGAGCAGGGAGCCCGATGTGGGGCTTGATCCCAGGACTCCAGGATCATGACTTGAGTTGAAGGCAGGCACTTAATGACTGAGCCACCCAGGCGCCCCTACAATGGCACTTTTGATAGAACGTCCAGGTATTGTAAAGTCTTGTCCTTCAACTGTTAGTGATTACAATTTCAATCATTCTCTAAGAAAATATATCGGTAAACCATTGACCCAAACAACAAAATATTCTAGTAAGGCTTAGCTTGTAGAAACTGCTCAGGAAGGCCAACTTCCTTCAGGTTCAAATGCTGTCTTAAGTGTTTGACAGAAAGCCTGGTGGTTTTGGGGAGGTCAATATTTTTTTGTTTTTAGTTTTGTTTTCAGTTTTCAGCCTCCAGCCTCATGTTTCTTTCATTTATGAGTCTGACTGCCTTTTGAGGCTGCATCAGCACTTTCAGGGTAGTCAGATACCAGAATCAGCCATCTTTTGCCCCTTTAACAGAAATAGTTCTTGGTGACTTGAGGTGAGAGAGTTACTCTGTCTCTAAGGAATGAGATGCTTCATTCTGCCTGTCTTTAAAATCAGACCTATCAGATGTTTAATTCATACACTAGCTTTCTGAGGTAAGGATTATTATCCCTATTTAGAGGATCTGGAAACCAAGGGAAAAAGGTTGAGTAATTTATCCTAGGTCACAGGAGGGATCAGTGTCTGAGCTAGGATTACAGTTCAGAAAGCCTCGGATTCCAAGACCTGTGCTCAGACTGCACTTATTTCAAGCTGACTTGGCCTACTTAAATAAGTCCTGCTTCCTTCACTCCTATCCCAGAGCCCTCTGTTGGGTATTTGAACTCTGTCGGCAAATGTGAGAGAGATCTACACTCTAGAAAATACCAGACATTGGACTTCATTATAGTTTAACAGGAAGTTTCTCTGCCAAAATTGGTTTTATATTAGGATATTTTAAAAGTTTTTCTTTTTCAACAAAGAGGTATTAAAACAATGTAGTCATCCTTCATTAGTTATAATCTTGTGCATCAAAACTCTACTTTAAGAATAGGAGACACCAACCAATGACGTTGTGTAATAATGGCAGATAGTATCAACAGAATTTTGCCTAGCTTGAGAGATATATATGCTGATGCCTGGTTTTCCATTCAGAATACTTAACCAGCAAAGACCTCTACATTTATCATTTAAATTCATTTGGGTTTCCAGAATTATTTGTGATATATATTTTATAAGAAGATACAAAGGGCAATGCATGTGTGTGTGGGGGAGGGAAGGTGATGGCATTATGTTAATATTATTAAAAGTAGTAAAGTCCTAAGCAGGTGGAAAAGAAAGGCAAGCTCAGGAGAAACACTCTTAGAGCATTGGACTTGCAACTTTTTGCTCGCTATGAACTTGAGCAAGCCACTCAAATTCTCTGAATGTACAAAGAAAATCAAACAGCTTTTTCTCATTAAAGAAGTCAGCATGATAGGAAAGACCGATATATTTCTAGCTATACTATGATGTAATTTGTGCTCTATTAGTATGATGAACAAAGTACCCAGGGAGCATTGAGGTAGGACATTTGGGCCCAATCTTGATTTTCACTGCATACTGGACAGAAAATATTTTAATGAGACCATTACAGGCCTGTGGTGTCAAATTACTCAGCTTATATGGAAAAGGATTAGTTCTAGATGACTGGACCATTTCAGTGTCCAGACAATTTGAGGAAAGTTTTAGGGAAAAGAAGAAAGGGGCCAATATGGGACCAGGCTAACAAGTCTAGATTATCCTGTGAGAAGAAAGGAGCTATTTATGAATATAGCCATTCATTCATTCACTGAAAGTTATGATTCAGGCACCATGATAGATACCTGGTGGAGACACAGCGTACTTCCAGACTTGGTGGGAACTCTCAGCGTGGGTGGCAGGATGGTTTGAAAGATGGACAAGGACAAAGTAGCAGTGAGTATCATGGAAGATTGATGTACAGGAATACAGAGTGAGACAGATAGAATATTTAATTTGTCCTGGGATGGTAAGCCAAGATTTCCTGGGAAGGTGGGTGAGTTGAGTCCCATTGGAGAAGTAGAAGGAAGGGAGAAAACAAGAGGGAAGGGAAGGAAGACGAAGGAAGGGAGGGAATTTGGGGCATAAAAAGCCTGTGTGTATAGAGCCAAGAGACATGGAAGTGAGATTTCATCTTTAGATTTTTCATAGAATGCTGTGGAAATATTATTTTTCTAACTCACCTCAATGTCGTGGAAAACCTAAGACACCACAGGCCTATGTTGCCCACTGAGGGGTACCAGGAAAGAATAGATACAAATAGAGCAATAAGCAGCAATCCTTCCTTAGTTACAGTGAGATGCCCTCAGAATTCACACATCATGTTGTTATGTGCAGGAGTTTTCACTGCTTAGCTTCAGAACCATTGAACATTAATTTGTTGGATTAGATTCTGATGATACTTGCTTTACTGGTCAGGAAATAATTTATTATTATTATCAAATTAAATATAAATTGAGAAACTAAGAGTCAAGAAGTTGAAGAAGGGGCTCAAGAGAGCTGACACCAAAGGGAAGAGGTGACTATGAAGAGAAGGGGCAGCTGGCAGCTGAAAGGCAGGCAGACGTGTTCACCTATTATAATGTAGTCTCTCTCCCCACATAGAGGCCGCTCCATTTTTTTTTTAAAGATTTTATTTATTTGACAGAGAGAAACACAGCCAGAGAGGTAACACAAGCAGTGGGAGTGAGAGAGGGAGAAGCAGGCTTCCGGCCCAGCAGGGAGCCCAATGTGGGACTCCATCCTGGGTCTCCAGGACCATGACCTGAGCTGAAGGCAGTGGCTCAACCAACTGAGCCACCCAGGCACCCCAAGGCCACTCCATTTTTTAAAAAATAAATGAAGGCACTCAAAGAAGCCCTTGATCCATATTTCATAGTTAATTATGAAAACTGTATTTTATTTACAACATTAATTCCTCTCAATATTATCTTCCATTTTTCAAAATTCTCTACTCTATATTTTTAAAAAGTAACTTCATATTTTTTTCTTTTAGAGTTATAATTGCTTTGAGGAAAGCATGTACTATTTGTAAAACAAGTACCATCACAATGGGGAGAAGCTTATAAATCTATAAATCACTGTTACTGAGAGTAAAAAAAATGTGCTGTTTTAACTACAAAGCAATTGGAAGAGGTATTTTTTTATGATCACATCTTAGACAAAAATGGAAGTTCATTGTTTAGATTAAAAAACTGACAAGTACATGTGTATCTGTATTATCCAAATTCCTTATTGAGGATCTTAAAATATTAAATAGTGGTATTTCTATGGCAGATGATGGCAAATGCATAAATCCATCCCAATAATATTTATGCCCACTAACATTTATACATACTCTATTTTTTCTTCCTTTGCTTTATACATGAAGGTTAAATATTTTTGTCTAATGTATTTTAGAGGTCTCTTTAAGATAAAAAATAAAATTTTTAACTATTGCCTCAATTTTAATAATTTTAGGAAGTTCAACAAAGTTTATTCTTTTCTGTATAAGCACATAGTTAATTTAACAATAACAATGTATTCACCATAATAATTTATTTATGAATCTACAAAATGGGAGAAAATAGTACCTTTTTAAAAATAAGCGTTCCATGATTTCATGGTCTAGTGAGAGGGCTACTTCTCTGGATAAAACTTTTAGAATCCACAGTGTATATAAGTAGCCAAAAGGAAATAATACAGTAATTCATGGCAAATGCCTTTATTGTAATTATCACAACATAATTAAATATATCTAAATGTTCTGGCCATAATGGGAGAAAAATCTATCATTTGGTTACTTGATTTTAGAAAAGGAACTGTGACCATAGACTGGGGAAAATTGAAATGAGAACTTCAAAAGAAAAACAAACTTCAAAATTTTAGGAATTGGGAGTTTCTTAAAAACACGTTATTGGAAATCTAAGAGAAATGAGTGACACATATTAAGAAGTATGAGGTTTTTAATAAAGTCCCTTTTCTGGCTAAGTTGTAAAGTGAAAGACAATCGCTCTTTGGAGGAAAAAGAAGAGGTGTATGTGTATGATGGATCAGATAATTGAGGATAGAAGAGACCACAAAATGTGATAGAGCAGAGCATGTAAATCAGAAAACAGATCAATCTGTATTTCCATAGATTTCATGTGCTTATTTTTGTGGAGGACACAAAAAAGTAGAAGGCATATCCCCTGAGCTAAGGGAGTTTATTATCTACTTGGGAAAATAAGATGTACAGTGGAAAACACTGAAGAATAACACGAGGTGATGGGGGTTAAGAACATGATAGCAATATTTAAAGATTTTATTTATCCATTTGACAGAGAGAGAAAGAGAGAGAGAGACAGGGAGAGGGGGAACACAAGCAGGAGGAGGAAGAGAGGGAGAAGCAGCCTTCCCCTTGAACAGGGAGCTCGATGTGGGGCTCAATAGCAGGACCCTGGGATCATGACCTGAGCCCAAGGCAGATACCAAGGCACCCCCAGGATGACAATATTTAACTTAAAGATGCTAAAATAAAGATGGCTGCTCACAGAGGGATCAGATGAACTTCCTAGAAGAGGCAGGATTTAAGGATAGATTTCGATGTGAAGCATTTGGGTTGATGAAAAGGAGAGGAAGTAACATTTGAATGTCAGGATCAGAAAATAAAGGGGGAAAAAAAAAGAGACAGGCAAACCAAGAAACAGATGCTTAACTATAGAGAACAAACCAATGGTTTGGGGACAGGGAGAGGAGAAATGGTTGAAATAGGTGATGAGGATTAAGGAGTACACTTGTCATGAGAAGCACAGTGTCATGTATTTAAGTGTTGAGTCATTATACCTTCTCTATCCATGCACAGGAATGAGGAAGCCAGGTGAGAACATGGAAGGTAGTTGTCTGCGACCCGGGAAGATAGCTCTTACCAGGACCTGTATTGGCTAATACCTTCACAGCCTCCATAATTGTGAGAAATAAATTCCTAATCTTTAAGCTAAAAAAAAAAGTGTTTTCACTAAAATTTTACAATATTTAGGCAATGTGAACAGAAATTAATGAATATTTTCAACAAAATCTGAAAATCCAATGCGTTTATTCAGTTTCAAAAGCATGGGATACCTTTTTGTGTTCATAGCACCCCAAGAGATGCTCTCTGAGGGAAAGTGGGATTGGGGTCACTGAAACCATAGATAATAAAGTTACTAATTCATGACTAAACTAACATTCCATTCCTAAGAAATTCTCAGATCCTGGGAAGTATTTAGCCTTCTGGCACAAGGCAGTGAAAAAAAATACATTCCATTTGGATACCCTGTAACATATCCTGAGGCACCTCTGATTTCATTCATTCTGTTCATGACCAGGGTTAAAGTTGCTTGTGCTAGGTTAAAAATTACGGAAAAATATTGTAACCTTCCCCTCCAACCCTTGGTAGGGCTGGAGCAGGGGGCCAGAGTGGTGAGATGGTTGGGTTTATGAGTGATGATGAAAGGCTGTTTCTCTCTCTTCCTCACTACTTGATCAACTAGAATGCTGGACAATGACTGGATTTCTTTCTGAATCAGTGACTTGGACTTGGAAAGTGCTCTTGGAAATGATCCTTTGCTCTCCCAGTTATTGATAAGCTGCTAAATATTACGGGGCATTGATAAAATGTTGTATAAATAAGCATACATTACTTTAAATATAGTCAGTTACAAAGCATTCAGGAGAGCATCATAGTCTATTTATAGATATGTTGAGGATCCATAATTGAAAAATGATAAGCTTTGGGATTGAAAAAAATCAGGAGCCAAATTCCCAGTCCAGCACTTTTGATCTTTAGTGGTTTGGCCTCTCTCAGCCTGAAAGTTCTGGACCATTAATTGGTATAAATAAGCCTGATCTAATAGGCTTGTTTAGAGAATTGTATCTTAGATAACCAATGTGATAGTCCCTCTACCTTGGTGAGTGCTCGATAATTATTAGTACCCTTCCCTTACTCAACGAAGTATATAGGTCATTAAAAATTGGGATTTCCAGCAGAAACCAGAGGTTACTGCCAACAAAATCTAGCCTAAGAATGTTATATAATAAGAATGACATATGAAAGAGATTGTATTTAACTACTTTGTTGCTCATTTTGATAAATCACACACTTCCACCAAAACCTTTCACTGCTTCAATGGGAGGTGAAATGTTGTAATTAAATGGGAGGAGTTGTACTTTTAGAATTAAGCATGGGTAAAACTTGTGAGAGCACAGATGGATGAGTGTTAGGAAGCCTATTTGCTAAGTGGCTCGCTATGTGAGCTCTGTGGAGATGGCTCTTTCATAATTTTAAATAGTTTGTGATTTCCCCTTCAAAGCAGGATCTTCAAGGGGAACTGAATATAACCTCTGTCTAATTCTACTTGGTATTTCATTTCTCTTTTGTTTGCAAGGTATTAATTATTAAATGTGGTTCATATTGATAATTATACTGCATCTTATTTATTAATGACTCATTATTAAGCTTAAACTTAATATCTCCAGAGGTTCTCAGGTCTCTATTTTTGCAGGTCATTGCTCTTTTTCTCTTTGCAGGACTGAGTGCTGAGAAGGTTTCAAGCTTTGGGGCTTAAGGTAAATGGGTCTTGATGGAGTGATTACCCAGGACACAGTTCATTACCACTAATAGAGTCACCCATGCAGCCAAAGGGAGAAAAGAGGATCTGCAAAATAGTGAACTAATAGGCAATAAATTATTATACCAGGGGAAGGCAATCATTCGTAAGGGCAGTAAGTGACCAAAGCCCAATACAAGGGTACATACTTTCTATTTTACTTAAAACCTGTGTCTCCTTTAGGTTCTTTTTCAGAAGGACAAACCTCATTTTCAAACCAAAAAAAAAATTGTTTTCGTTTCTTCTTTTGATCAGGGTGGACATGGCAAGAGATAAAAAATAATCAAAGCAAAATTAAATTTATTCCTTATAATGCTGCCTCCTATTGTCCTCATTCCCTTGTGGGGCTTCTTCTAAGTTGAGAATTATACTTGATTCCTTACATGCAAGATTTCAGTGACACAGATTGAAATATACATTATGAAAGAATAAGAATTCACTGGCTTGTCCCGCATGAGAAAAATATATCCTAACTTGCATACCTTCTTAATATAGGTTTGAGAGCAAAATTTAACTAACAACAACAAATCCCCATAAACTATAATGTCTTTGAGACCTTGGTATCTCTCAATCAGGAATCTCCCTCAGGGCAGAGCCACATTCCCTTGAGCAGACAAGCTTTTCTGCCCCTAAATCCTGAGAGCTTTCTAGCAATTGTCTTCTCACTCTAGAGCTACCTCCTTTTGGGCTCTGTGCACAATAACTCCAAAGTAACCCCTTCTTGATTTTTACCTCAAGTAAAGAAATTCTTAATGAGGCTTTTCTGATTCATAAAAAGAGAGCTTCCCTGTTGCTCCAGAGCTCAGCTGAGATGCTGAGGCTCCTATCCATCCCTGAAATTAGAAAAACCAGTATCTTTCATCCAGGTAATTACATTTTCCATCTTCTCACTTATGTTCAGCCAAGAGTCATCCCCACTGATCCAGAGCAAAGCACAATCCATGGTGGTCCCTGTTTGAATATCTTGGGCTACATATATAACACTTGGTTGTTGTTGGCGGGTAGTAAATGGCTTGGTCAGGAATGGGAATATGTATGTCCTTTTGCATTTTTGTTTAAGACTTTGACCATATATATGTTAAAACTTTATTTTAGGATAGTTTTAGAGTCATAGAAAGGTTGTAAAAATAGTACAGAGTTCCTATTTATCCCTTCCCCAGTTTTCCCTATTGTCAACATTTTCCCTTGCTGTAGCACATTTGTCATGGCTAAGGGGCCAATACTAATACGTCATTGTTATTAACTCAACTCCACACTTTATTTGAATTTGACTCATTTTCCCTGATGTTTGTTTTCTGTTTCAGGACACACGTTATATTTAGTTGTCATGCCTCCCTAGTATTCTGTGACAGTTTCTCTGACTTTCTCTGTGAGGATCTAGACACCTTTGAGGAGTACTTTTCTGATATTCTGTAGACTGTCTATCAATTTGGATGTGTCTGGGGTTTGTCCTGTGATTAGATTAGGGTTGTATGTTTTTGGAGGAAGACCAGAGAGGTCCGGCAGCATTCTCATCACATCATATCAACTATACTTACTATCAGCATGACTTATTGATGGGGTTCACCTGGATCACCTCGCTGAGAAAGTGTTGCCAGGTTTCTCCCCTGTAAGGTCACTCTTCCTCCTCTTTGCCTTTTCCATACTCTTTGGAAGAAAGTAAGTATAGTCCATCTTCAATGGTAGGGACTTAAGCTCTACATAAATTATTCTGAATTCTTCTGTAAGATTTTTCTCTCCTCCCGTTTATTTATTTACTCAATAATTAATTTTTATCAGCATCATTATTCTTTATTCACTCTTGAGTGTCTAAGCAATGTCTGCATGTAGTGACAGTCCAATTAATAAATCTTTTTTTCTCCAAGTTTTTACTTACATTCCAGCTAGGTAACAGTTGCAATATTTGTTTCAGGTGTACAATTTAGTGATTCATCACTTACATATAATACCCCGTGTTCATCACAGCAACGCAGGGCTGGAAGGAACCCAAATGTTCTCTGACAACTTCAACATTAAATCAATGCAAAAATCCTAGTGCTTCTGTTTTTATTTTGTTTTGTTTTTGTTTACATCTATAAAAATGGGAAAGAAAAGTTTACCCTGTGGAACTGTAGAATAGTAGTTAAGTACAGGTCCTGAAACAGAAAGTGTTCTGGAAATAGTGGTTAATCTTACCTTCTAGAAATATTTATTATCCCCTTCAGAAGTTAATCTATGAGAACAAAATTCTCAGCCATCATTGTGGGTTACATATATAATTCAGATACTCTTCCTTTTAAGAAACTGGGAATTAGACTATAGATTGATGTTCAATTTATACTTGTAAAATACTTGAAGTTTTCTCTAATGGAAAAATAAATTCACTATTTAAAAGGTTCTGTTGATTTATTTAATTTTTCCACCTTGTGAAGATTTGATCTATAGAATTTTTTTGTTCGCCTATAGTTTGAATGCTAAAAAGAGTAAAATTGTAAATAGCTTTCTTTTGGTGTGATTAAAAAACCTTTTTCTCCTTATAATAGAATAATAAAATTGTAAAGATTTAAAAAAAGCCTTGTGCAGAAATAGTATTTACTATGTTTAAACACAAGGGGTTTTTTTTTGTTTGTTTGTTTATATGCAGGAATTCTAGTTGTAGTTTTGCAATGAATTAATGTTGAAGCTATCAGAGAACATTTGGGGTCCTTCTGACCCTGTGTTTTTTTTTTTTTTTCACTTATTGAAGATGTATTAATTAAGCTGTCACTATATGTGGGCATTGTCTAGGTGCTCAGGTTATAGTAGTGAATAAAATGGATAATGATCTTGTTCTCATGACAATAAATAGAAAACAAAAGTGTTAAAATTATGTGTATCTTACATTAGGCGATGGTAAGTGCTATGGAGGAAGGCGAAGAGAAACAAGACTGAGCCATCCTGATCTCAGGGAGAAAAGCATTCCACATAGAAGTAGCAAATGCAAAGGGTCTGAGGTGGAAGAGAAAATGAAATATTTTGGGAATAGCCAGAAAGCTAGTATACATTACAGCAGACCCTTGGCTATGGATATTTAGTATTCATGACCAAACTAAGAGTTAAATCTAAAAACTCATGGCTTAAAAATAAGTCATAGTTAAAAAGAAAATTGAAGTAGACATAGGTCATCCAGTTACCTTAACCTTCAAGATATATTCTTATTCTGTAAATATGCCTCCTTTCCTAACAAAATAGGTGTACTGACATATTTGAGTTCCCTGTGAGAGGACATTCTCATTGCCTTTGCTCAGGAATGAGATTCTGTTTAATGTTGCTACTGAATTTGATTATAATCTTTAAGCTTAATGAAGGGTTTATAAGGGCTTTTCTTTCCTATATTTTGTTTATATGATATCATTGGCCATGGCCTTCTTCCAGCATGGTGCACAGATTGCCTTACCTTAATCAGATTAACTGAGACCAGGTCAATTCTCAGTATCAGAAACAATTGTGTAAGTACTGATATGCTCTCAAGAAATATATTCTTCAATATTTAGGAAAGTAATAAAAAAAAGACTGATAGTCATGATTCCTACTTGGAATAAATTCAATGCATTAAGTGTTTTGATTGAAGAAAAACTTAATTTTTTTTCTCAAAGCATTCGCAAATGAAAAGTATAAGCATCTTAGATAAAATTAGACATGTTCTCCTTTATCCCCAATTCAGGGTTCACAGAGGCCTTTATTTTCATTGGAACAGGCAGGCAGATTTCAACCATGAAGGAATATTATTTTGTACTTTGTGGAATCTACAGGGAGACAATGTTTAGATGGGTTATGCCTGCTGGGAGCCCTACTGTTTTCCTTGTGGATTTCAGACACCCAGAGGGGTGTCTTCTTTGTGGAATAATCACCCTATTTGCATTGGAACAGTATGGCCTAGTCAGTGTGTGAGTGTGTGAGTGTGTGTGTGTGTGTGTGTGTGTGTGTGTGTGTGCGTGTGCGCGCACGCCTGCAGAATTGAATTTTAATTTAGGTCAATAGCTTTTGTTGGCTTTAGGGTAAGACAAATTCTTATGTCTTTAGAAATATTGATAATCAAATAATTTAAAATGACAGTGGGTTGCTGAGGCTAGGCCAGAACTAGGTCAGTTTGTTTTTTATCTAAAATATTGCTTTTTAAGATAATTCTGTCTCATCAATAGAGTTTCATATGTTTTTCAGGTAATTTCTAAATTGGAAACATAAAAAGTCAATAAATTTTGAAAAAGAGAAATAATTATCCTAAATCAAATATTTTTCAGTAAAAGAGGTAGTTTTTACCTTTTCCTAAATCACAGACATTCTACTATAGCATGTTTTTGCATGTGCTTTGCAGGCAAATCAGCTCTCTGGGGGAACAAAAACCTCTGACTTGTAGCATTTACTGATTCCCGTGTTGGAGATACTCCCACTGTGGACAATTTCAAGCTACCATCAGTTTAACAACGGGCTCACAAAATTCCTGAAAAATTAGCAATCAGCTTTAGGGAGTTCTTAAGAGTAGGTTTCAGCACATGCATAAAATACTTGTTCTTTCTCTCGGGAAAAATAACTATGGGACCTACTTTGGTTAATTTTAGAACTGCTCAAAATTTCTTCTTTTAACTTATTTTTATTACTTTTTGGTCTTGGTCAGATTTTGTTAGTTTAGCAAGGAAAGGCAATCTTCTTATTCTATGGGAACTGAATGAAGTAGTAAAACAGCTGTGATCTGTGGATTGTCCAATAACTTGTTAAATTAATTGTCTTTGCTCTAAGTGCACAGGTGATAACATCTTGGTTCTCCCCCTAGCTCTTCTCTTGACTTCCAAGAAATGTTCTTTTTTACTAGGCTGAGGTTCATAGTATCAGTAGAGGACAGTTTCAGTTAAACAGAAAAAGCAAACAAGCAAACATTAACCAAATTTGGAGCATGGATGCAGTATGTTGTCAATCCTAATATGTCCTTATTTGCAAAATGTGTCTTTGA
Source organism: Spilogale gracilis (assembly GCA_004023965.1). Taxonomy (NCBI): domain Eukaryota; kingdom Metazoa; phylum Chordata; class Mammalia; order Carnivora; family Mephitidae; genus Spilogale; species Spilogale gracilis. The sequence continues at coordinate 69,897 of PITA01001147.1, forward strand.
CTTATTGATACTGTTTGTTGGGAAATAAACTATATTAAATACACCTATCATTTATAAAATGCATAATCCCTCAGAAAGGGGTGTGTGTGTGTGTGTGTGTGTGAGAGAGAGAGAGAGAGAGAGAGAGAGAGAGAGAGAGAGAGATTGAGAATTAAAAGTGTATATCTTGGAATTAAGGAAATGTGGGTGGTAAAGCTTTTGAAAACTTTGGTGTCGTATGAATAGAACTAACCATGGACTTTGCTTTTTTAATTGGGGGAGACAGACTTTCATTGAAACTCTTGTGTCACAACATTTGTGGGTAATACATGGACTCCAAACTTTTCTGCTATCACCTGTCAGAAAATGAGCTTTGCAACAACTTTCCTGTTCTTACCTGTCTTCAAAAATGTCTTGTACTCTTCCGGTTTAAATCGCTAAACAAGGCTGATGCTCCTGCTTAGAAGCTCATGAAAGCACTGACAGCACCTTGATTATATTATCATCTGAACCAGAACCACACAATTATATGCTAGGAATTGGCATTATTATCTTTAAGGTAAAACAACAGATGTAGAATTCACACTGGAAAATCTGTATTCCTCTCCCTCTTTTTTAGGGTAATTGGACTTCTGCGACATGTTTTAAATTCCAAGATTTTTTACTAACTCTCTGTCTCTACCTTTATCTTTTAATATCTATCTCTCTATCTCTATTGATTGAACAATTAAACAATTGATCTATTATAGTACTTAAGGTCAATGAAAGAACAGAATTATAAACTGAAAGTCCAAAGCATAGAAACAATAATCTCTTTCTTATATGTGCTGCTGTTACCAATAGCTTGCCCATTAATGACATACTAAACAATTACTTTTATGGTATTCTTTTTTTTTTTTTTTTTTTGCTACTGATTTTTTCTTAGGTGAGAGCCTTATTTGGCCATCCACTAAGTCTCCCATTTATTGGGTGGGATGAGGAGGGTATTAGATATATATAATACTCACATAGCGAGGATTTATTTAAAGGAAAACAAGGTGAAAATTAAACTATTCTTATTGATAAATTTTGCATTTATGAAGACAAGAGATACTACATGGTGAACACATCCTTAATTAATTCAGCAAACAGGCCAGACCTGGGATTTGAGAGATCAATAGGAGGAGAAACTTTCCTCTAAGATCTTAATGTGTTGTGGGAAATGTACTAAATACATAGATTTCAGAGCTCTATGCAGACGAAGAATATCAGAATCTCCTAGAGGGTGAAATTGAGAATATCTTTTCAATAAACTCACATATTTTTTAGTGATTTTATTGTACAGTCGTGTTTAGAACTCTCTGGCACATATCATGTATGGTCCACAGAATAAGTTAAATTAGCTTTAGGGATATTCTACCTTCTTTTTATCCAAAAGGCAAATAAATGTATTCCCTCCTTTAAAGTACTCCCCCCCCCCGACCGATTGAGTTTTGTCATAGAAAAAGTTCTTTCCACTCTTAACTCCATTCACAACTGCTCTGAACATTCACTCCCTGACACATTTCTCACTCTTCCCCAGTTCCAACTATGGGGAAACTGTTTTCGATTGGAGAAACACAACTAGACAAAACTAATATATTTAGCCCTCAGCAAATTCATTGCTTCTTATGGTGAAACAAAGATTTTCATTTCTATTCAGTCTTCCTGCTGCTTCTGAAATTCTCTTTCTCTTTAATTTAATGAGCCCCTGCTCTACAATACACTAAGCACAGTATAGGAGAAATATAAAAATGAATATATGTGCTTAGATTCCACTGGGGAAAGCCAGTATGATTTACATAAGTTTAACACAAGGCAAAAATCAGATTTGTAATAAGCTGAATGTTCCCAAATCCCCAACGCTTCTTGGGTGCTTTTTCTTTTATGTCCAGATAAAACAATTCAAGATCCCTGCCTCACATGCCATGAGGAGTTCCGTGTCATTTCTAGGGTTTCTAAGGGCTTCTGCCTGCTGGCACCTGTATTCTTGTAGCAAATGCTCTCCTGCATCTTCAACAACTCTAACCGGGATCACTTTTGCCTGTTTCTTCCTTATTCTCAGGATTTAGCTCTAAGAGTTACTAACACAAGGTTGCTGTGTTGGGTAACTGAAAATGTAGAAACAATGGAAACTCATTATAATACAAACAAGAGTGTATCTAAAACTGAATACCACATGTGATTCCAAAATTATTTACTCTGGTCAGACATTCCCAGTGTATGGACATTACTCACTTATTAGGCATTTCTTTGCTTCTCTGACTTCCCATATGTTGCTGGATTCACCTTCATACTAACCAAAATCCACCATTTATCTCTGTTTCCTAAACATTAAGGAAAAGTCTCCAAGTCACCAGGTAGAATCAGAAGTTGGTGATACTTAATCATAGAGAATAAATTTGCCCCTTTTAATTTCAACTTCTCTCCACCACATCATCCTAAGAGCCATCCTGGGTACAACCAATGAGCCCAGAGAAATGTTTCACAAATCAAGCAGTTTTCCTTCAACATCACTTGTGACAGTACTGGCTTTCCTTCCATTTCCATTTTATTATAGAAATATAAACTAAATGTCATAGGGATGTGTAGCTCTTGGAATGATACCTAAAGCATGAAAGAGAGGGAGAGAGAGAAGGTGGGGAAAGGAAAAGACACAGGAGGAAGAGAGAGAGAGATTGAGACAGAGAAACAGCTTTTTGGTGGCTTCCTAATCATCTTTGTTCACTATATTCTTTTTTTTTTTTTTAAGATTTTATTTATTTGACAGAGAGAAACACAGCCAGAGAGGGAACACAAGCAGGGGGAGTGAGAGAGGGAGAAGCAGGCTTCCTGCCGAGCAGGGAGCCTGATGTGGGACTCGATCCCGGATCTCCAGGATCATGACCTGAGCTGAAGGCAGTCGCTTAATCGACTGAGCCACCCAGGTGCCCCTGTTCACTATATTCTTAAATGCAAACATACTTCTGACCCAAAATTATCATTTGTTGTATGCTTGTAGGATGAATAGATAACTGAATGATAAAAAAAATGTGTCTTGTTCCAGTCATTTAATGTGAATGCCGAATCATTTTCTAAGTCTAGGAGACATGGAACACCTGTGTGGGCTGAGAAAGGATATGTGGTGGGGTGTGGTCATCTACATAAGTGGGCAATTAATTTTTCAACATAATTAGTTATTTAATTGACCATTCACATAGTATTAATGCATTTGAATTCCTAATTGATCTTCAGGTTAGTTAAAGCATTTTATATCTATACTCCTAGTTCTAATTTAACAATAAGTGGCCTTGAATTTTGAAGTGTATTTGCCATTAAGAGCACGTGAGTGTGCACACACACACACACACACACAGGCACACATTCTTACATGACAGATTAAGAAAATAAGACAATCAGCCCTGCTACCTTTTGGAAGACATAAAAAAAAAAATTAGATGGATCTCATTCCACAGAATTTTGTTAAAAAACATGGATTTTTCAAATTTTTAACTTCATTTTTCTAGATCAAGGGTCACCAAAATTTTTCTGTTAAGGACCAGAAAGAAATTATTTTAGTCTCTGTAGGCCATACAGTCTCTGACTCAACAGCTTGATATATAAATTAAGGGACGATGCTGTGTTCCACTAACACTGTATTTAACAGAAGTAGGTAGTGGGATAAATTTGCCCCACGGGCTGTAGTTTGCCAGCCCCAGAGCTTGGCTCATTTATAGGATTTATATTTGTCTGTTGTCAAATCATGAGGGCTCTTGCTTTTGCTTCCTCTGTGCACATGTTCTTTTCTTCTGTCTTTAAATATATATGGTCTTTTGATCTTGAAAAACATTTTTTTGTGTTTCTTTCTGTTTTTTTGTTTGTTTGTTTGCTTTTGTTTTGGTTGAGAAAATGCTATTCCAACTAAGAAATTGTCTTGCCTATCTCCTTCCATATCTGAAACTTTCTTCTTCTTTCAACATCCGTCATTCCCTCATTGTTTCAGATGTTAGTTACCTAGAATCCACTGGAAGCCAGCAACCTTGCTTTTTTTTTTTTTTTTTTTTTTTTTTAAGATTTATTTGAGAGAGAGAGAGAGTGCATAAGCAGGGAGAAGGCCACAGGGAGAGGGAAAGAGAGAATCACAAGCATACTTCCTGCTGAGCATGGAGCCTAATGCAGGGCTTGATCCTAGAACCCTGAGATCATGACCTGAGCTGAAACTAAGAGTTGGAGGTCTAACCAACTGAGCCAGCTAGGAGCCCAACACCATTGTTTTTTATATTCCTCTTGCACTTAGCACAATAAAAATTCCCATAGTTCTTTCTTTAAGTAGATTTTTAAAGTCAATTTATATAATACAAATAGAAATATGTACAAATCATAAATATACAGCTTGAAGAATTTTCACAGAATTTTTGTTTGCTTTTAAATCTTCATTTTTTAAATATTCTAGAAATAGTCGTAGTGGTTAGGAGCACAGACTTGGGAGCGAGATTACTGGGTTCAGAACCCAGACCAATCTACCACTCACTAAGTTGATGACTTGTGGCAAATTATTTGATCTCTCTGTGGCTTGTTTTTCTTACTTGTATTATCTATTTCAGATGGTTCCCCTACAGCTTTATTGAGATATAATTGACATATGACATTGTATAAATTTAAGGTGTACAACATATTGATTTGATACTCCTATTTGCCAAATTATTATCAGAGTAGCATTAGGTTAATGCATACATCACCTCACATAATTACCTTTTCTTGTGTGTGTAGTGAGACTTTTTAAGATCTACTCTCTTAACAACTTTCAAACGTATAATACAGTACTATTAACTATAGTCACCATGCTGTATATCAGATCCCAAGAACTTATTTGTCTTATAACTGTAAGTTTGTACCTTTTGATCAACATCTCTCCATTTCCTCTACTCTGAAGCCCCTGATTAACACCCTTCTACTCTCTGTTTCTAGGAGTTTGGCTTTTTCAGGTTCCATATATGAGTGAGACCATACAATATTTGTCTTTCTCTGTCTGACTTCTTTCACTTAGCATGATGCCTCCAACTGTATCAATGTTGTCGAAAATGGCAAAATTACCTTTATTTGTCATGGCTGAATTACAATCCAACATGTATGTGTGTACACACACACACACACACACACACACACACACACACATATACACATATACCGTATCTTCTGCACCCATCATTCATAGATAGATACATAGGTTGTTTCTATATCTTGGTTATTATGAATGATACTGTGATGAACATGGGCATTCAGTTATCTCTTTGAGACACTGATTTTATTGCACTTGAAATATAGACCCAGAAGTAGGAATGCTGGCTTATTTGGTAGCTCTCTTTTTAATTTTTTTGAGGAATCTTTACACTATTTTCCATAACAGCTATGCCAATTTACATGCTCATCGGGAGCTCAAAAGTGATCCTTCTTCTCCACATCCTTATCAACACTTGTTATCTCTTGTTTTATTTATATTACCCATTCTAATAGAGGTGGGGTGATATCTCATTATAGTTTTGATTTGCATTTCCTTGATAATTAGTAAATTTGAGCACCTTTTCATGTACCTATTGATCATTCGTGTATCTTTTTTTTGTTTTTTAAGACTTTATTTATTTGACAGAGAGAGACACAGCGGGAGAGGAAACCCAAGCAAGGGCAGAGGGAGAGGAAGTGGGTTTCCTGTCAAGTGGGGAGCCATATTTGGGACTCGATTCCAGTACCTTGGAATCATGACCTCAGCTGAAGGCAGAGGCTTAAGGACTGAGCCACTCAGGCACCCTGTTTATCTTCTTTAGAAAAATGTCTGTTCAGCTTCTCTGCATTTTTTTTCCCTCTCTACTCACTTTTAAACATATTATTTTGCTTTTTACTGTTGAGTTATATGAGTTCCTTACATGTTTTGGATATTAACTGCTTATCAGATATGTGATTTGAAAATATTTTCTACCAGTCTGTAGATTGCCTTTCCATTTTATTGATTGTTTCTTTTGCTTTGTGAAAGAAAATTAGTTTGATGTATCCCATATACTTACTTTTGCTTTTGTTTCTTATAGTTCTGATATAATATCCAAAAAATTATTTCCAAGACTAATGTTAAGGAGTTCCCCCCCCCCTGTGTTTTTTTCTATAAGTTTTATAGTTTCAGGTCTTATGTTAAAGTTTTTAATTAGTTTCAAGTGAGTAATATAAGGTAGGGGTCAATTTCATTCTTCTGCATGTTATTATCCAGTTTTCTTAACAGCGTTTATTAAATACAGCTCTTCCTCAATGAGTGTTCTTGGTTCCCTTGTCAAATATTAGTTTATCTATATGTCTGAGTTTATTTCTGGGCTCTCAGTTCTGTTCAGTTGGTCTATGTGCCTAATTTTATGTGAGTATCATATTACTTTGATAACTATAGGTTTAAAATACAGTTTGAAACCAGGAAGTAGGAGGCTTCCAACATTGTTCCTCTTTTCCAAGATTGCTTTGGCTATTTGGGTTTTCTGTGCTCCATACAAAATGTCTTTGGAATTTGAATAGGGATTGTATTGAGTCTGTAGATTGCTTTGGGTAGTATGGACATTTTAACAATATTAATTCTTTCATGAGTATGGAATATCTTTCCATTTATTTGTGTCTTTAGTTTCCTTCATCAAAATCTTCTAGTTTTCAGTATGCAGAACTCCCACCTTATTGATTAAGTTTATTCCTAATTATTTTATTTTTTCTATGCTGTTGTAAGTCGGTTTGTTTTCTTTATTTCTTCTCCAGATAGTTCATTGTTAGTATATATAAATAAACCTGTTTTTTTGTACATTGGTTTTGTTTCCAACTACCTTACTGAATTTGTTGATTAGTTCCAACAGTTTAGATGGAACTATGGGATTTTCTAAATATGTAATCATCATCTACAAGCAGAGATGATTTTACTTCTTCTTTTCTAATTTTACATGTTATTATATATTTTTCTTGCCTAATGGCTCTGGCTAGGACTTAAAGTACTATGATAAATAGGAGTGGTGAAAGTGAACATTCTTGTCTTTCCTGATCTTAAAGAAAAAGCTTCCAATCTTTCACTGTTGAGTATGTTGTTAGCTGTGCCCTTGTCATATCACTTTTATTATGTTGAGGTACATTTCTTCTATACCCAATTTGTTGAAATTTTTTTTCATGAAAGGATGTTATATTTTGTCAACTGCTTTTTCTGTATATACTGAGGTAATCATGACTGCTATCTTTCATTCTATTAAATGTGGCATATCACAACTACTGATTTGCCTATGTTGAACTATCCTTGCATCCCACTTGATCATGATATATGATCCTTTCCATGTGCTGTTTAATTTGGTTTGCTAATATTTTATTGGAAATTCTTTTGAATCTATATTTTTCAAGAATATTGTCCTGTGGTTTTCTTTTCTTGTCATGATTTTATCTGGTTTAAGTATCAGGGTAATGCTGTCCTCTTAAATGAGTTGGGAGTGTTCCTTTCTCTCCAACCTTTGGAAGAATTTGAGTAGGATTGGTCCTGAATTTATATTTCTTTGTTAGGATTTTTTTTTTTTTTTTAGACAGAGTATGAGCATGGGGAGATGGGGAGTGGGCGTGGGGAGGGGCAGAAGGAGAGGGAGAGAGAGATTCTTAAGCAGACCCCATACCCAGCATGAAGCCTAATGCAGCTCTTGATCTCATGATCCTGAGTTCACGACCTAAGCCAAAATCAAGTGGTGGATGCTTAAATGACTAAGCCACTCAGATATGCTCTTTGTTAGGAAAATTTTAATACCTGTATCTATAACAGTCTATTTTATGTTAATGTAAATTTGATCACATATGGAAACTTGACACTTTGACTCTTTCCTTTCTTCTCTCTTTTTTTCTTTCTTGAATTATTGCTTTGTTTTTAATTTTTTCTTTTTTTATTTGAGATATAACTAACATATAATGTGTTATGCTTTTGATATCACAATTTACCTCTTTTAATATTATGTATTCATTAACAAATTATTATAGCTATAGTTACGATAGCTATCTTTTTGTCTTATACTATAGTTAGCTGATTAATTTACTATATCACCATATTGTAGTATTAAAGTATTCTGAATTTGATAGTATATTTACTTTTATCATGTATGTTTTAAATTTTATTTTTTAAAGCTTATTTTATTTGTTTCATATTTTAATATATAATTTGTTCACTTACCTTCTCCTTTTGAAAGAACCTATTGCCTGAATGATTATGTTCATATCATACTAAGTTGCAAGGGAGGCAGAGAAATGTCTTTTTATTAAGTGGAAAGTGCACAGCTAAAAAATTGGAGTTTTATTAATTAAGAAGAGAGAATGAATTTTGAGAAACAGATAGCAGTCTCTACAAACAGGCCTTATTTCTCTGCTCCCTATTTTATTTTATTTTTTATTTTTTGCATTAATAAGTAATTTCTGTTATTATTTTTATGTAAATTCAGTTAACCAACTTATAGTACATAGTTTCATATGTAGAGTTCAGTAATTCATCAGTTGTATATAACACACAATGCTTATCACATCACCTGCCCTCCTTAATGCCCACCACCCACTTACCCCTTCCCCTCATCCACCTCTCCTCCAGCAACCCTCACTTCGTTTCCTATAGTTAAGAGACTCTCATAGTTTCTCTCCCTTTCTGATGACTTCCCATTCAGTTTTCCCTCTTTTCCTCCACAATCCTCTGCATTGTTTCTTATATTCTACATATGGATAAAACCATATGATAATTGTCTTTCTCTGAATGACTTATTTTGCTCAGCATAATGCCCTTCACTTCCATCCACATCAATGTAAATGGTAAATATTCATCCTTCCTGATGACTGAGTAATGTGCCATTGTATAAATAAGCTCTTTCTATGTTTGGAAATATTGTAGACACTGCTGCTATAAACACTGGGGTGCATGTGCCCCTTTTTATCAAGACACTTGTATCTTTGTCGTAAATACCTAGCAGTGCAATTGCTGGGTTGTAGGGTAGCTCTATTTTTAACTCTGCTCTTTATTTAAATAATACAATGGGACACTAGTGTTAATTTGTCTTATTATCATTTATTTTGGGGGATTGTAGAAATAGGACTATGTTTTAAGGTTCAGTTTAATGCAATAAGTGTTTATTGAGCATCATATTGTGTAAAGTTCTAGGAATGTAAACATGATATCATTTCCTGCTTATGGGGTGCATATAGTGCACTGGAGGAATAAATAAATATACAGTTCTAGGATGATATGTTAAATGCAATGTGTTAAATGCAATGAAAGGATCTCTACATACCTGCTAATTCATGGATTGATTTATATAAAAAAATTTCAATGATGTACATTTAAATTTTGTTATTCTTTTGTTAGTTGTCCTCTTTAAAAGGGTAAAACTACATGAAGTTTAAAAAATGATGCAGAGATGTATAGACTTGTTCTTATAACATTTCTCTTGACATTTCAACATTTGTTTATTACTGAAGTTGACAGCTATTGCTTTTCTTACACTTAATTGAAGAAATGTCTTTTCATATCTCTCTTGGCAAGTCTCAGAGTAATTCATGTTTTAGATTACCAAAGTAATCATTATAAATTATTAGGTTCCCTCTTCCTAGGATTTGTGAAATAATGAAATGACCCCTCAATTTTAACATTCACACCTAATAATGAGAAGATTTCACACCTGTGTTTTATGTTTGGCATAGTGATTGATGTTTTCTTATTAAAATCACTAAACAGTTTCAACTGTTGATGATTATACATAATTTCTTCAAGTCTCATTGGAATATGATTTAAGGTCATAGATTTCATCAGAAAAATTTTTGTACAACAGTGATTCTTTATCAAGTAAGCAAACAAGATTTGCTCAGTCAACTTAATCAGATAGTTTAACATGGACACCTCTTCTTACTTGCTGCCTTAGATCCAAACCAAAATGGATATTATGCCTAGCAAGTTCCTTATGCATGTCTCACTCAGTATATAGAAGAACGTCATGATTCTGAAGAAGGAAAGACATTTACATGCAGCTTTCCATATTGATATGTTCTAGCTGACCATTATGGAAATCAGAAAAATGAAAAACACAGGAAAAATTATATAAGTAGCATTATAAAGTTTTTTTTTGCTAGAGTGAGATGTACTAAACCTTTTTTTTTCATCATCAGAGTCTTAAATTACAGAAACTATGGAATAATCTATGGTCTTACTAATAGTTACATATTTAAATGTAATTCTTAGTTTAAGAGCCATATTAAAATAATAAATTTCTTTTTGCTTTTGGAATTAATAGTTTTCTCTACCATAAGCACAGCATAATTATTATTTTGCTTTATTTTTAAACTTTTATATGAAACGTTACAAATATATACAAAGTATATAGTTATATATGTTATATATGTATATATGTGTATATATGTATATCTAGTTATATATACATACTTATATATATGTATATATATGTTACAAATATAAATATGTAAATAATTAAAGTAAATATATCTGGATAATCAGCAGCAAGTCCAAGAAATAGAACATGGTCGGCATTCAGAAGCCTGCCTTAAGACCCTTCAATCAGTATTCTTTCCCCCTGTCCAAAAGCTATCCTGACTTCTGACATTATAATAAAATTTTATTTGTTTTGAACTTTATATGTATAAATCATGTTTGCATGTGGCTTCTTCAACTTAATATTGTTTATATAAGATTAATCTTTATTGTTTTGGTATAATGGGAACTCATTCATTTTTATTGTTTTATAGTATCCCAATGTATCATCATAACAGTTGAAGACTGTAGAAATGTAAATGTATGACTGTAACAATTCTTAGCTATTATCTTTTCAAATATTACCTCTGCCCCATTACCTCTCCTCCAATCACACATATATATATAGCTTTTTGACCATGTCTCTTTTATCTTCTCTATTCTCTTCTGTGTATTCCATTATTTTATCTTTCCATGCTTTCTGATGCTTATTTTCTTTTCAACTTGCCTTGTAGTTTACTAATTCTTTCTTCAGTTGTGTCTAATTTACCGTTAAATCTATCCAGTGAATTTTACATTTTGGTTATTATACTATTCAGTTAAAGATTCTACTGGTTATTTTTTAAATTCTTTCTAGTTTTCTGCCAAGATTCTTCGTCATATATTTTAGTCTCTCAAACTCAAGCAACATGTTTATTTATTTATTTAATGTTATGTTATGTCATGTTATGTTGTTATTTTATTTTATTTTTTGTTAATTTTTGCAACATGTTTATTTTAAAAGTCTCTTGCTTATCTGGATCTCTGAAGATCTGTTTCTACTGTTTGTTGTTTGTTTGTTTTTTTATCAAATTAATCCATCTCTTTCTGTGCTTATTTGTGATTGAGAGTTGGATATTGGCATGAAAACTTATAAAAATAATTTGATGCTTGCTTTAGGTACAATTATCTTTACTCAGAGATGATTTACCTTGTCTTCTGTCAGGTAGTTAAGAATCCTATTAATACTAGATTATCTTAACACATTTATTTCATTTGAAATTAAGCAGAAGCTTCTATGATGGCTGGTATATTTCCTTTTATTCTTCTAAACTATGGCTTTTAGTTTCCCAATCTAAAGCTTGAGAGATTTACCAGGACCTTTAATTCTAAAGCTATCCCTCTTTGCCTCACAAAGATGTCAAAACCTCTGCTCAGCTTTCTAGACCTGATAGACACTAATTCTGAAACCAGTGGGTTTTCCTAGAAGAAAAGAGAATTTTAATAACATGTTCACCTTTCACATTCTATTCAACTGAGAAACAGTGGCGTAGTGGTTTTTCAGAATGATGCTAATTCCAGGTCTCTCATATAATAGTGTTCAGATGTAGCCAGACTAAGTTTTATTCCCCTCTCCCCACAAGATATTAGCCCTGAAATCCATGACTGCTTTGGTAAAATCTTTGAGATCTTGAAACAGATCTTTTTTTAAGTTTAGCCTAAATTTTCTAGCTGTTTTCAGCAGAAGAGTTGATCTAAGTTGATCTAAGAGTTGATCTGGTTTTACTGGAATCAGAAACTATAAATACATTTTTGTAATATGTAATGAGTAATGGTAGTTTTTATTTTATAACAGTAATATCTTCAAATGAAACCAATGTTTTTGTTTTTTTGTTTTTTTGTTTTTTTTTTTAAAGGGAGTTGGTACCTCCCTCTTTTTTTAAAAAATATTTTATTTATTTGACAGAGAGAAACACAGCTAGAGAGGGAACACAAGCAGGGGAAGTGAGAGAGGGAGAAGCAAGCCTCCTGCTGAGCAGGCAGCTGGATGTGGGACTCAATCCCGGGTCTCCGGGATCATGACCGGAGCCGAAGGCAGTTACCTAACCAACTGAGCCACCCAGGCGCCCCGAAACCAATGTTTTAATACCAATAAAAATATTCTAATGGATTGATGCTATAAGCTATTAAATTAAGCACTTGTTATTTTTTGGAAAAGGTTACTATTTTAACTTTTGTCGATATACTTACATGAGGCACACTGTAGCAAATAGTGAAGAGTATAAGGTCTAGAATCATATTTCCTGGATTTAAATCCCACATCTGCAACATGGTAGTTTTGTGATCCTAGCATGTAATTTAACCTCTTTAGCCCTCGGTTTTTCCATCTGTAGAATGAGGATAATAAATGTCCTTCAAGGCTTGTTGTGAAGGGTAAGTGAAATAATCCACTCAAAGCATAGAAATGGTTTCTGCTCCATAATATATACAAAGTATTGGCTATTATGATTTTGACAAGTGATAATTGTATAATCCATTGTTTTCTTATTGAATCTTCTGTATAATTACTATTCATTAAGGAACAGATAGTAGTTATAAGTAGAGAAATACTGGGTACTCCCTGGAGCAGTCACGTTGGATTTTCATGGGGAAAAAATGTTTTCTTTACCTATTTATTACTTCATACTACCACAAAAGAGGAAGACAGGCTTAGGAAGATTCAAGAAAAAAAATATGGCAAAATGTTACACTAAACTGAATTTTTTTTCACATATGAAATTACAGATAGTATTATCCTTGCCATTTTAACTAGTAATTTATCTCCACATTTATTCAGTTGTTTGTAGACAAACACATGGACACATTTAATTATTTCCTCTTAATTTCCAGGTGCAACATTCCAGGTGCACTTGTTTCCAGGTGCAACAGAATATTATGAATATTCTAGGTGCAATTTAGCCAGTGACGGTGCTATTATATTAGCAAATATTAAAGATCAACAATCAAATAAAAATAATAAAAATCTATTCTCTAAATTCAAATTCTATAGATGCATATAATTTAAAAAGTTATTTAGGTATGTTTAAACAGAACTATTGTATTTTGAAAATAATTTTCAGTAAACTATAACATTAGAGAATTTGGTACTTCAGCAAGTTTCAGGATTTTCTTTTAAGATTTTACTTATTTATTCATCAGAGAGAGAGTACAAGCAGAGGGAACAACAGGCAGAGCAGGCAGAGGGAGAAGCAGACTCCTGCTCAGCAAGGAGCCTGATGCGGGACTCGATCCCAAGATCCTGAGATCATGACCTGAGCTGAAGGCAGATGCTTAAGCTACTGAGCCACCCAGGTGTCCTCAGGAGATATATATATATATTTTTTAATTTATTTATATTTATTTAATCTATACATTTCTTTATATATAATTTATAATACATAATATGATTATTATAATGTATACTATATAATAATTATATTATATAATTTATATATTATATATAAATATATTATTTATATATTATTTAAATATATCTATTTAAAGATTTTATTTATTTATTTGGCAGAGAGAGACACAGCTAGAGAGGGAACACAAACAGGGGGAATGGGAGAGGGAGGAGCAGGCTTCCCACTGAGCAGGCAGCCTGATGTGGGGCTCGATCCCAGGACCCTGGGATCATGACCTCAGCCGAAGGCAGATGCTTAAGGACTGAGCCACACAGATCCCCCTCAGGATATTTTTTTTTTAAGATTTTATGTATTTATTTTTGTCAGAGAGAAACAAAGCTAGAGAAGGAACACAAGCAGAGGGACTGAGAGAGGGAGAAGCAGGCTTCCCGCCGAGCAGGAAGCCTGATATGGGGCTCGATCCTGGGTCTCCAGGATCATGACCTTAGGTGAAAGCAGTCGCTTAACCAACTGAGACACCCAGGCGCCCCACCCGCTCAGGATATTTTTAATACTTAATTTAGTGAGTTAAGAAATGAATGGAAAACTAGTAGGACAAATGCAGAGTGTTTAATCAGTACTTTCCTTTCAAAAAAAAATTACAGTGGTACCTCAGAATTAGAAAATGACAAATTTGAGTATCCCAAAATTAAAGTTTTCTACATGGCAAAAGACACCATAAAACATCAAAATATAAAAATTATTTGTGAGAAAATATTTGCAACACATATGGTAGAATAAATATAAATATCTCTAAATATAAAAAGCTCCTACAAATTAAGTAGGAAATGAAAGGAAAAGCTATTCAGTAGAAAACTAGAACAAAAGACAAAAACAGGCTTCCACAGAAATAGAAATGCAAATGGAAAATAAATGTATGAAAAGATGCTTCATCTGAGTGAAATTCAATGAAAAGATCGATGATATTTCACTTTCAACTATGAGTTTGTTGAAAATCAGAAGACTGAAAAAGGCACCCCTAATCTCTCTATTTTAAAGTCAGCTGATCAGCAACCTCCATTCCATCTGCACAGTTAATTGCCCTTTGCCATGTAAAGCAACATATTCACAGGTTCTGACGATTAGGATTTAGACTTCTCTTGGGCACCCATTATTCTGCCTACCACATCATGTTGTTGTATAAGGAATCATAGATTGAAATGGAATAGAGAGAATCAGAGAGATGATCAAATTTTTAAAAGGTCACATTCTCTAAATTGGCAATTCATATATTATTTGTTTAAATTTTGCTTTTGAGGGAAAAAAGATTGTGAAATAAAAACAACTGAGATAAAAACAAGAGATGATTATTTACAAAGATACTAAATATTCTTTGAGATATGGGATTTAAAAAATTTACTTTGAGATTTTGACATCAGAAATATGCATAGTCCCAAATTCTAAAATCATTCATTTTTTGTAATTATCCCTGAATTATTGTCCCCTTTTAACCAATTTTAATTTTAGAAATTTCTTTTACTATATCTACTTAAAAAGTAGATATATTTGCCCTTCAGATAAAAAGGTGATTTAATTCAAAATGAAAAATTACTTTCTCTGAAGTATATTCTCTTGGCAAAGAATTGTTACAAACCTCCGTCTCTGAGTCCAGAGACTTCAGTGTCTTCTCCTCTCATCACTGGTTACTTCTGCTGCAGATACCCAGAGCTAGCTAGAGCCTCAGGCAACATCTACACAGTGCTCTCAAAAAAGGAGATGTTAAGCACTCCCTGCCCCAGTTTTTCTCTTGCAAGAAATAAGTATATGAAATGAAAGGCTATGCTTGGACACCATTTACGCTCCTCAGAGGTCGTAGGAGTCCTGTCTATACAACACTTGGGAACAGTAAGAAGAACAAGGGGAGGGTGCCTGGGTGGCTCAGTGGGTTAAAGCCTCTGCCTTCGGCTCAGGTCATGATCTCAGGGTCCTGGGATCAAGGCCCACATTGGGCTCTCTGCTCAATGGGGAGCCTGCTTCCTCCTCTCTCTCTGCCTGCCTCTATGCCTACTTGTGATCTCTCTCCGTCAAATAAATAATAAAATCTTAAAAAAAAAAAAGAACAAGGGGAAGAGTGCAGGACACCTGTGCTCATTGCACCTGTTACAGCTGTCCTTAAATCACCTACTTTATCGCTGTTTCATTTTTCTAATTTGGAAAATAGAGAGATTGATGACTTCTACTTCAAGTTACCTTCCAATTCCAAAATCTTATTAAAGATCTATTTTTTTTGAAGACTAAATTTTACTTAGTCTAGAAATTGACAGTTATGGTGATAGTTATCTAAATAATTTTTCTCACTATGACTATGTTATCCTTATTGTCAGTGGGAAGGACTACTGCCTTCTCAAAAGCCAGTCGTCGAGGAGGTATTTTCTTCCAGGTAAGAAAATCCCAAGCATACAGCATATCCTTTAATGTGTTTGGAGCAGTGGTCTTCTTGCAATTTGCAATGGGCACTGTTCTTGCAGGGGACACAGTTCCATGCCTTGCTTCACTAAGCCGGCCCTGTCTCTGGCAGTCCGGGCAGCAATAAGATCTACCACTCACAGAAGGCTCTCTACCCTGCAGATTTTTAAGGACACAATCCTCCCTCTTGGTGAAGCTTGCTGCCTGTGTGTGCTTTTCCATAAAAGAAAGCTAGTACATCCTGACTTCAGGGTAATATGGGTCTCTGTGTGAGAAAATAAACAAGGAAAAGTTTTCAGCTTGTTTTCAGAGTTATTTGGTCAGTGTCAATAAATACATGTTATCTCACTAAAATACACAAAACACAAAAACCAAAACAGAAAAGAAACTTTCCACTATTCATGGGAAGAAACAAGGGGGCTTTTCTTTGTACTGGTGATTTCCCATGGGGGGGGGGGAATCGCTGCTTCATCAGCTTTCTTGGAAGCTAAGGAGAAGTGTGCTTACTTCTCACATTCATGTTGTCTTTCTCCAAGATTTTAAATTATTTTATTTCTGTATGTTCTAGGTATTCGTTTTGCTTTTCTTTCCTGTCAGGAAAACAACCACTACTTACTTTGTACTTAGAGGATTCCTTTCTTCACAAATTTGGCTGATAGGTGGAATGCAAATATCCTTTATGGTAAACACACATTTATTCATTTGCTTGTTCAGCTTATAACTTAACTCCCTAACTTCTTTGAGCCATTTGCTCTCTCACTACACTATCCCTAAATGGATTTCTATTCATACTTCAAATATGCCAAGCTTCTTTTCACCTTGAATCATATCTCGTGCTATTTTAACTCCCTGGATTGCTCTTCCCTTTTGCTCTTTGCAAGGCCACTTCTTATCCTAAATGCTACATTCTCGGAAAGGGCTTCTCTCACAACCTTATACCGTACAATTTATCTCTATCCCTACAAGTTAGGCCTTCTATAGTATCTTTCATTTTCAGGTAGAATCCTGTCAGTAAGATCTACCAGGTTGGCATCTCATACCTGAACACTCACTCAAGGAAGCTGGGTCGGCCTGTCTGATTTACTGAGTCTCAAGTTGAAATCATCACTGAATAATATTCTGAGAAGTACTCCTCTGTTCCACTTAAAGCCTGCCAGTGATCTGTGTGACCGTAAACTCTATCTTTTCCCTCTTTCCATCTTCAGTGAATTTGACCTCCCTCTGTTCCTCTTTCCAAATTAGCTTCATTAATTTCAGGAAAATAGTAGGCTCCCATCTCAACAAACTGTTCTAACTAGGATTTCAAAATTTCTTTCTCTGGGACAAGTTCAGAATTACCTATATTTTTATGTCTTGCTGGTTTTCACAGAAGACTGGATAACACACTCTTCTGTCCCTTCTATGATCTAGATAAGCCTGTTTTTTTGGTGGCATGCCCTTGACACTTTAGGGAGGTTTGTCAGGTTGTAAGATATAGAACATTCTTTCAGTTTCTCCTTTCTTTAGGAAGAGGTTTAGCCTTTTGAAAAAAACTGAGCATCTGAGGTGGTGTTTAAATATCACTTTCTATACATCCTTCTTTACAAGAGCTCCCTGGAGACAGCAGAGGAATACGCATGGTCAGAAGCTCTATCACTGCTGCATTCATGTTATTCCCCCTTGATCCTCTAGCCAAGCGCTTTATGTCTGCATAAGTGCTTTAAAGAAGAGGCTGGAAATTCCCTATATTCATCACCATCTCAGCTGTCTGGTATTTCCCAAGCTTGCACTGATGTCTGAAAACCCACATCACAACTCGTGCCTCTGTTCACAAAGAATGTCGTAGCTGTTATTTCAAAAACTCATTGCATCTATTTCTAGGGGTGGTAGCCATTAGCCCCTGTGTAGATAGGTTTGCTTCACATTAGAATTGATGACAGCTGAGGGCTGAATTTGAATGTTTTATCAAGCCCTGGGATTTCATTGTCTTGTTCAACAAACCTGAAATTGGTGGGGCACAAAGATGTGAATATGTTTTACTTTTTCTCTTTGTCACCATTTAAAGAGATTTATGTAGACTCTAGAACTTCCCCAATTTCATAGAAAGGTCCAGTCTGATCTAGAAGAGTTTAGCATTTTAATCTCATTTCTGATCTAAAACTCTTTTCTTCTGCCCTTACTGATCAGCCTAAAACAATGGTATGTGAGGGTAGGGATGGGGAAAGCTCTAATCTGAGACAGTATCTCCTTCCTCTTAGGTTGGGTTGTCAGATTTATCGAAAACAAAACTAAACTAAACAAAAAAGCAAAACATCTGGTAAGATTTGAGTTTGGTACTGTGTAGTAGATAGTTAAGCTAATTTTTTCTTGTTAATGTTAATCCGAAATTCCAATTTTACTGGGCATTCTGTATTTTATCTGGTGACCCTACTTTTATAACCTCTGGATCCCCCAGAGTGTTGGTGCTTGGAAAAAGGGAAAAGGAAAGAGAAAAATATCTTTTGTGTAATTGAGCACATGATAGGCGATTTCTTCTTGATAGATTCTCTAGGTTCTGTTTTGCTTCCCTGAGTGGCAGAAGCCCAGATTGGGGTCCTCTCATAGGAGCACCTGCAGTCTTAGCAGGATCTGTGTTCAGTTCCTTGACCCAGGGAGTGAGTTCTCAGACCCTTACTGAGTTCCCTCACATCCTGCCTCTGGCAGGAGACCCCACAGCATAAGAGGGAAGGCAGCAAGTCCACTGAAAAATCGGAAGTCCAAAGTTGTTCAAAAACCCATTTCCCCATTGACTGATTGTAAGGTTTTTTTAGGTGAATGAAAGAGACCCTAAGGCAAAATGATCCGTAGGATGAGCTTTATTGCCAGCACCCTCGGGGGAGTTTCCTTGACTTGGGAGAGGAGAGTCTGGGAAGTCGTGCCCCAGTTGGGAAGCGTGGGGGTTTTTAAGCCTTATTGGTTCCGGGTCTGGATTCAAGTGGATTTTTTCCTATATTAGGCAAGGGAACATCGTGTCCCTAGGTGATTGGCTGAGGGTAGGAAGAGTCCAGACGAGGGTGGGTGGTCCCTGGCTGGAAAGTTTTGGTTTTTCCATCTAGGTTTCGATGTACTGGAGATGACATGGTGGCCACGGCTGCTTTGGTGGGAAGATCAGCCATCATGACCCAGTCTGTGATGTCTGCCCCTGTCTCTCAGCCAGCCCAACATTCTGATCTTTTGTTTTATATAATGGTGTGAGAGGCCTTGACTCTATTCTGACTACTTCTTGCTGATGGTTGGCATTGTCATAGGGGAGGTGGGAGGTGGGTAGGCGAGAGTAGGGTTGTAGGAGGAGTTGATTTACTGAAACTTGCATCATCTCTTGAAGGAGTTCCTGTAGATATTTAACAAGGCAGGGAGCAACCGAGATTAGTAACAGGATTAAGCACAGGGGTCCTGCAAGGGGGAGGAGCCAAGTTACCCAAATGCGGGGGGTCTAGACCCCATTGGTGGGAATCTTAGTGTCTCGACTATATCCGGTCTCTGAGTTTGTGAATTTTGGAGGTGACTATGCCTGACTGGTTAACATAATAGCAACACGTCAATGGGCATGGTGGTGTCAGTGAGGTGGCCCTGATCAGCATGTCCTCGGGCAGCAGCCTGAATGTGTTCCCTCTCTTCAGTAGTGAGGGTGGTAGTTTGGACAACGTGGAGGTCATGCCAGGTAAGGTCGTAAGCTGAGCTAGGTACTGGAATTCTTTGATAAAGTTGTCTGGGTTGGCAGAGAAGGAACCCAGATGCTTCTCTATTTGGGAAAGGTCTTGTAGAGAAAAAGGTACGTGACCCGGACAACCACCTCTCCCCTGAGACCTTCCGTAGGGGTCAGACAAAGTCTGGAGAGGGGTTATGGGACTGGGTGCAGGTGGAGATAAGAGGGGATGGAAGGGGGTCCCCCTGGGAGGTGGATTCCATTGTGGCATTCAGTTGGGGGGTTTCAGGTACAGTAGGGGGGAGTGGGATAGGGGTTGGATCGGGGTTTTGCTGAGGAAAAAGGGGTATGGGAAGCTGAGGGACAGGAGTGTGGTAGGGTGGAGGAGGAGGTAGGAGAGGGGCCCTCCCTGGGGGCTAGATAAGTTTTCGGGAGGCTTGGAAATGGGAGAGAGAGTAGTGGGGTCGGGATCCTTGGGAGATGTAGACCAGAGGGTTGGAGGAGGAGATTGGGCAAGGAGAACCTGAGATGTAGAGCAGCGAGAGCATAGGGAAGGGTGAGAAGGTAGGGTCCAAAAGGCCTGGATGTAGGGAACCTCAGACCATTTGCCTTGGCGTCTGCAGAGATTGTCAAGGTCCATAAGGATCTGGTAATCAAAGGTGCCCTTGGGGAGCCATTGAGATTGGTTGTCAAACTGATATTGGGGCCAGGCGACGGTACAGTAGTGTATGAGGCATCGCCTGCGCAGGTCCTGGCCCAGCTCTAAGGTCTTGAGGTTGGGGAGAGGGAAGCCCAAGGTCATTTTTGGATCAATTTTGGACTGGGAAGTTCCCATAGCCGTTTAGCCTACCAGTTCAGACCACGGAGGAAAGCATCCCTTCGACCATGTGCTGGACTGCAGACTGAGAAAGAAGGGTGGAGCTGCCAGAGAATGGGGACATCTCTTGATTCTTTGGAGCTCCAGAGGCCACCTGGTAGTTGGAGGGAGGTCTGCCCTGATGTGGCTGCAATTAGGGCAGGGTGTCCCAGAAGAGGCTTGGGGCTACGAACACTCACTGCAGTCTTGAGAACGGCACTCAGAGAAGCAGTTCTGGGTCCAGATGGGGAGAGGAGAGAGCCTCCTCACCGAAGTGGGGGCTCATCTCCCCTTGGGTTTCAGCACCAAATGTAAGGTTTTCTTAGGCAAATGAAAGAGACCTCAAGGCAAAATGATCCGCAGGATGAGCTTTATTGCCAGCACCCTCAGGTGAGGTTCTGCGACCCTCGAGAAGAGAGTCGGGGAAGTCACACCCGGGTTGGGGAGTGCGGGGTTTTTTAAGCCTTATTGGTTCTGGGTCTGGATTTGGGTGGGTTTTTTTTCTATATTAGGCAGGGGAACATCGTGTCCCTAGGTGATTGGTTGGGAGTGGGGAGAGTCCAGACGAGGGTGGGTGGTCCCTGGCTGGAAAGTCCCAGATGAAAAGTTCTGTTTCTGATGTACTGAAGATGACATGGTGGCCGCGGCTGCTTTGGCGGGAAGATCAGCCATCTTGACCCAGTCTGCGATGTCTGCCATTTTAGGTGCCCCTGTCTCTCAGCCAGCTCAACACTGATATGTAATCTCTTTGAGTGGTTTTCTTAAAGTCCCACTCACATGGTTTTGGTAGACATTAGTTTAAGTGACAGTAAGAAATAGATATCACATTCAAAATGGTCACATGAGAAATTTACAAAATTTAAAAAGGGATAAAATAACTGTTCTCTATTTAAGGTTGAATGATATTCCATTGTGCGTATTTATTCCATAAATACATACACACACACACACACACACACACACTACATTTTGTAGTATTTAGCTGTGGATGGGCATAGGTTGTTTCTCTTTTAGCTATTATAAGCAATGTGTTAGGAACATGGCTATACAAATATCTCTTTGAGGCCTTGCTTTCAATTCTTTTGGGTATATACTTAGGAGTGGAACGGGTAGAGCATATGGCAATTGTATTCTCGGTTTTTCTTAGGAACTGCCATGTGTTTTCCACAGTGGCTGTGCCATTTTAGATTTCTGTCAACAGTGCCCAGGGTTCCAATCTCTCCACATCTTCACCCATACTCTCCCTGCCCCACTTTTTTTAATGACCATTTTAATGGGTTGAGAGGTGATATCTCATTGTGGCTTTTCATGGGCCTGTTTGGTCATTGGTGTATCTTCTTGGGAGAAATGTCTATTTAAACATTTTGCTGTTTTTCTAATTGAATTGTCTGTGTTTTGGGTGTCTTGAGTTTTTGTAGTTCTCCACATATCCTGGATATTAATCCCTTATCAGATATATGATTTATAAGTATTTTATCCCATTCTATGAACTGCCTTTTTAGAGACAGGAAGTAAAGTAGTGGTGGTAAGGGGGGGTGGGAGGAGGGAAAAGGGAAAGTTACTGTTTTTTGAGTATTGGGTTTCAGTTTTGCTGGATTTTATGTAAAGAGTTCTGGAACTGTATGACGGTGATGGTTGCACAATGATACAAATGTCCTTGAAACCACTGAGATGTACACCTGAAAGTGATTAAGATAGTCAATGCTGTGCATTTTATCACACACAAAAAATCAGAAAACAAAAACTTTCCTGGGAAAACGTATGGATGAGAAAACAAAAATTTAACTTGTTATAAAATGATCACAGTAAAACAATAAATTTTATTTACCCATTAAAACAAGATTATTTAAAAAGATGTTGAAGGGATATGAGAAAACCAAAAAGAAAAATTCAATACCCTGGAATTCTTACAGTCACTATCCCTAAGACTGAAGTACTAGGGAGAAAGTGGCTGCTGAAGCTGGTCACCGAACATGAATTGTGTTCTCTCCTGCTAGGTACAGTCAGCTTTTGGTAACAAAATAGCTCTCCTTCCTCTTGCCAACTTCATGTCCATTGTCCTCAAGAATGGCACCCAGCAATAGCCAGAGGGCATGAGAACCCACTGATGTAAGCCCACACTGGTCAGCCTCTCCAGAGTAGAGGTTCTGGGGGTGGGGGTGGGGTGGTTGGCCAGTTGGGCGTAGGGTGGAGGAGGGTTGGAAGGTGAACGCGCTGGGGAGGAGAAAAGCATTTATATTCTCTCCTCAGGCAAATGACTTTGATTATTACTCATTCTCTTTGAATTTTTCAGTCTGCTTTTATGTAAGTCTGTAAGGTTGTGTACTGTTTGGAGCAACAGACAGAACGTTTAGTGGGGATGTGGAGGTGTGTATGTTGGCAGTCTCTACAACGTGTGCTATTTGGTACTGAGAGTCCTCAGCTTTGGCTCATTAGCAGATCTCAAGCTATCAGTTAAGAAGAACCTTATTCAGCATCCTGATTCAGGTAAAAATTTAAAAAGCTATATTATTAATACACCATTTGGAGGTAGAAGTTGTTTTGTGTAGCCTGAAGTTTATCCGATTTTGTAGAAACTCTTCACAAAAAGGATATAAATTATGAATACAAATGTGGCTATGAAAGAAACTATTGATATAGAATTCAAAAACCGCAACACATTCAAAAAAGTTGACTGATGCTGAGGACATCACAAAATCCCCAACCACTGAGACCTTGTTTTGTATCCTTTTGGGCTGAATACTCCAAACACTTCTCTATTTAAGAAATATTATATATTTCTTAATATATATTTTCTATAAAAGATAGAAATATAATTCAGCCCTTCCTCTAAGATAGTTGATTAAAATTTGTTTTTATTGCTATTTTCACCACTTACCATTGATAGCGTCATGACAGTTTTTAGAATTTAAGAAAACCACTATAGTGTATTTATAATTGTATACACTTATCCATCAAGCATATTCTTGACATAAGTCAAATCTTTTTGACTAGATGTTAATGTGAATTAAATTCTCCATTTCAATTTTAACTGGTAATTAGAAAATTTTCCACAGTCCACCTTCTGGCTCTGTACACTTCACATCTTGCTTCTTCTCTGCTCAAATGCTCTGGTTCCAGATGCTATAGAATTTGCTCACATTGTGATTCGACCTTTAGACCTGTATGTTTGTGTTTTGAAACTGGGTGTGTCTACATAATAGTGTGTTCCTAAAGGCTTCTCCCAGCTGGCAATAACCTAATCACACACATAAATGACTGAGAACCACAGAAATATGTTATTAAACTCAATGTAAATGTATTCCTGACTCAACGTCTACTTCATTGTATCTCAAACATGCCTGTAACCACTCCCACTCCAGAGAAGGCTGGGATGGTGGGAGGTGGTAGGCTAGAGTAGTTGGGGTTAAATAATCCTATTTGCACTAAATTTCCAAAAATTCATGACATGTGAGCACTTCTTTAGACCCTTTTAGCATATCAAGAGCCCTTGAAGCTTAAATCTCATTTGCTTCATGGTGAACACATCTTTGTTTCCCGACCTTTTCACCCTGGAGCCCTCAGTTGCTTCCTGTGTGGTTGGATGTGGTGAGTTCTCCTATTATGCTCTGTTCGTCTCATGAAATCCAGCATCCTGTGGTGTCTTCTTCAGCCTTTCTAAAGTAAGCTCTCTCAGGGAAATAATAATTTGGCTCCCTTGCTCTCAGCCCCACAGGCTTCAGTAGTTATTTAGAAGGACAAAGTTGTCAGTTTCATTTTTCTTCCAGAAGGTATCTCAGCACTGAGGTAAACCCACAGGTGTAACGTGATACTTGGGGATGAAGTATACTTCACCCATATACTGCTGATATTTGAGTCCCAGTCTTCTGTTGGCTAGGAAACCCAGACACGTGATTAACCTAAGAAAGCTCAGGATGACTAGGACCAGGATGCCTCAGACTGTCTCTTCTCAGGTGACAACCATCAAGAGTGCCTTTAAAATAATATTGGCCAATATTACTTATATATTGCACATCTTTTATTAATTTCATTTTTAGTTATCTGGATGAAGACATAAATCTTAAAATCACTTTTGGACTACTGATAATTTTACTTTCAAGTCGTTTGAATGAGATGATAATGCTTGTAATTTTAAATGAGACCAGCCTCTAAAGAATCTCAGATTAAAATTGTCGTTTCTTTATCTGCCAAATCATGGGAAGAATATCAAAGTCAAAAAGACATGTCTTCAAGGCTGAGAATAATATGTTCCTCATCATATTGAAATCTGCTGCTGCTTATTTTGCACTTTTAAATTTGTAATTTAAATAGCAATATCATACAAATATGCAGATGTGTTGCATGTGTGACATACATATAAAGGCTTTCTGGTTTTTCAGTCATTTAAACAAACCAATGTTATGTCCCTACTAGCAATGAATGATCTTCCCATACAACTGGCCATACTAGTGTTCAGATATTTAAAACAGAGATCAAGGTTAGACTGCTGATACTTCATCTATAACTTGAGACATATACATTTAAAGTGAGCTCTTTATGACTTCCTTACCAGGTTAAGTTCAGACTTTTTTCTTTTATACTCCAGAGAAAAGAACAAGCACAATGCTAGATGACAGCAAAGAGAGAAATTAGAATACAGGGGATGCTTGAGGTGTCTAATAATTACTAGCTTACCTATAATATATGGGTGTTGTGACAGCCTAATAAGGTGGAGTACATTAAAACATTTTGGAAAATGTTAAAGTGCTATAGATAAACATAATTATGTTTGTGTTTTACAATTATGTTTCTCTCTACCTAAATATAAATATTGACCCAATAATCTGTGCATAACAGGAGTTCTTTATTTTAAAAATTCACAGAGATTTAAGTGGATTAAAAAAATTTCTTGGAAATCTCATGTTCAAATTATTCCCATTAAGTTGAATGTGGTTTTCTAAAACTAGTTCACTTTAGAACCATGCAGGTTTTAGCAAATAGTGTGTTTGAAGATAGTTTTTACTGGGAAAAAATTAAGACTAATAAAGATATACTCCTGAACAGGCTTGAATAACTCCAGTGGAATAAAATGCAAGGTTAAGATTTACTTTAGTGTGGTGTTAGTTTATGTTTTACCTCCCCCCATTCTTATCTGCCTTCTTGTTAACAATGTTGACAATGAAAATTTCCCATAAATTTTATTAAAACAGTTTTCTCTATAATGGAGGCAGTGATCACAGATGTTGGTAGTTCCTGGTTACCTTTTTCCCCAAACTTTAGTTTGATATTCTGAATGACTCCCATGGATTAATATCAGGGAAAAAAAAAAACTAAAATTTTGATTATTGTAGGTGCCTGTTTGTGGCTCATAAGTCTATACATTGTCAAACTTTGGGTTTAACTGACAAACTTTATATAATAAACACGCACTTGTTAACGTTTAGTATGCAGTAAAATTACTGTATTTAAATGTGAGGGATGCCTAGGTGGCTCAGTCAGTTAAGCATCTGCTTTCAGCTCAAGTCACTATCCCAGGGTCCTGGGATTGAGTCCTGCATCAGGCTCTCTGCTCAGGGGTGAGCTCGGCAGCGAGCCTTCTTCTCCCTCTGCCTGCTGCTTCCCCTGCTTGTGTTCTCTCTCTATATATACCTCTTGCTCTCTGAGCAATAACAAATAAATAAATAAATGAATAAGTAAATAAATAAATATATGTATATTTAAATGTGGATGAATATATATAAACAGACAATAAATATCTACGTATATTTGTGTATATATATTTTAAAACATTGGATCATAAAAGACTAGACCTCTATTTTGCTATCTTAAGGTGATTTCCCAGTTTTAACAGTAAGGTGTAGTTTATAAATAAAGCATTTTCTTGATCAGATTACTTGAATTGTGGAAGAAATAATCTCTTTGCTTAAAGTTATTGAGGTCTAACACCTGTAAATACTTTTAAACCATAAAAAATATAACAGAGTTGCTCTCACAGCTGAAGATCCAGGGCATGTATCAAACTAAAAAACAGACATCACATCTGATTTTTAATTCTAGCAAGACACGGTTCATATTTCAGTTTATGTCTTTTCTGATTGATTCAGCAGGCCTGACGCTGAACAGCATATGATATCACCAGTTTGATGAGGTGTGACCTGTCCTAAGGTCACTGAATAACTGTAAAAAAAGTCTGCACATATGTTCCCAAGTCTTGGGCTTCAAAATTAGATGGTATTATTCAGAACTATATTAAAAAATCTTGCCAATTGCTATGCACTTTTACGGTTTACTTTGCTGAAAAGACTATTCTTTGGAGTAAATAGCAACATTAGAGAGAGAACCAAGGAACATTTATAATAGGGAATATTGAATTACTGTAGTGCAGCAATGATTTTTGCATTTCATTAATGAAACAAAAATTCCTTTGTTTTAAAATAGACAGGTGAGTTAGAGAATTATGTCATTTTCTTTCTAGCTCTCAAAGTGTGTAAATAAACAATAAAGATTGATACTGTAGAAAGAAGAACAGCAGAGCAAAATAGGCTTTCTTCTCATACTCTATAACTTGGATCTTTGTTCTGGCTTCCCCTTTTAAATAATATTTTCATTCAGTGTATTAACTATCCTAAACATAAATCATCAAGTTTAAATCAAGCAAAAATGTAGTAATGAGATAAATCAGTAGATATCCAGAAAGCTAGCTGATGTGTTTATAGTCATATCATTTTTGTTCATTCTACTTTTAAAATGGAGTTATTTGTAGGTCACTAGCAAAATCCTTAGCAAAATAACCTCCGAATCTGTTTTAAAGTGGTTGAAAGGGAAGAGCAAAAAATAATTTGATTTCTACCCCCCCTGATATTTTTCCTTCCATAAAAAAAAAAAAAATCCATTGAAAAAGTGTTTAAAAGCTCTTGTTTTTGACAGCACTGAAAAGGCGAATTCTACAGCTGCACTCTCTTCCAACTGTTAGAGAGCAGGACCCGGGAGCATCTGGACGAATAAATCTCCGGAATGATCCAAAATGATTATTTGCAACAAGTCATTTTTTCCTCCCTAGCATCCTGGTCTTCAGTGTTGAATGATTTTCCTGTCTGAATACGTTTTCTGAAAGCATTGATAAGCAGGGGTGATGCAGGCAGAGATCATTATAAAGAAACATAATCTTCATAAAAACTGTGCTAATATCTGTGCTTGGAAATGGGTTTGATTTACTCTGATATATTTGTGTTTGCTTTCTGGTATGTCTCTTAGGTCATGCAACATTTTTAAGTTGAGCGTAGAAAATAGAGCCCCAGAAGCAAAGAGGAGGAAAATTTGGTAGGAAAATTTGCATCCTTATAATAGACTAAAACACTCCTACCTCTCTGAAATGTATGTAACTTTTGTAACCACTTTAAAGAAATAGTTAATTAAAAAAATGCCCAATGGAAGGTGATGTACAACATTTGCACCTCATCAATTTCTCCCCTAAACTTTTCTTAATAGAGAGATCATTTTTCTATAAAGATCTAAGGAAATATTCATTATAAAAACATTCCAAGTAGGATAAATTACCAAACTGCTTAGAGTAGCATAGCTTAAAATGTAATTTTATCAAGAGCGTAGCACCGTAACATTAATTTTCCATTATGAAAATCCCAATTATGAAGTATGAACATCATAGATATGAAATATACAGTCTGGTAACTAAATTATATCATTCTTAGTAATATTATTTTACCAATCTTTTGAAAATTATACAGAGTATTTAGGAATTTTTGATAAGATTTAGAAATGAGTCACGATTGTGCCAACCCACCCATTTTGTAGTTGAGAAAATTGAGATGGAGACAAGATAAATCGTCTGCCTAATATCCCATCAGGACGTGGTGTAGAATGGGTAGCAGGACTGTTGTGCAGGGATCACACTCACTCTACCGCAGGAATCCTTCTAGGACGTAAAGACTGACATAATAATATGTATGAAATGTAAATCCAGTGCCGGGAAATTTTTACCTAACTTCATATTGAAAATGCCTGTAATATTTCACAGTCACTCTGATGTAACATAAGTAAAATATTTTATGATTCTAATGAAGGTTTTGATTCATAGCACAATACTTTCTAAATACTGAGGTGATTTGTTATTCGAACATTGTGCACTCCTCGTGCCATTGCACGTTCTATTTCAGTTATCAGATGCACAGCATAAATGCATTAGGGGATTGCTTTTGAACTTCACACCTGTTCATTGGAGAGAAAATAAGTTATTTCACAATTACACACTATTTAGTATATTTAGGAATTGGAATATTATAATCAAATTTTTAAAATTGTTTTGTTTGATAAGAGTATCATTTTGGGAACATGTTGGCCAAATTGTAGCTTCCTGATGCAGGTGTCCTCAGAAGCTTATAATCTATAATAAATAGGAGCTTTGTAGGAAACAACAACTGAGGTTTCAAATACAGTTGCTACTTCCTAAAAATCCAATAGAGAGAATAACAGATGTGTTTCCAAGCATATTTCTCAATACAAAAAGAAAAAAAACTGAAGAATATTAAGAGGTCAGGAATTATACAGGTAGGTTAGAGATTGAAAAGAGGTAAAGTAAGCTTCAGAAATCTTCAGAAAATAGGTGGATGTTGAAACACATGATTAGATGAAAGACACATTCCTGGAAATTGTTCTAGAAGTAAGGAACAGTTCGTGCACGGGCTTACAGGTGTCTGAAGCAAGGAAACATACTGTCAGAGAGGGTATGAAATGGAGGTTAGTGAGGAAAAACTATCACGGGAATAGAATTGTATGGGAAGGGAACTGGATGTTAAAAAGATGGGTGTCCTCTCTTACTGTCATGATTCCTAATTTCCTATAATTCACAGTAACACAGAATCATAGACAACAATATAGATTATGGAGAAAGAAAGAATATAGATTCTGGAAGTTTTATAACTTAAGTGTTCTAACTTTAAAATATAGATAATAATTCCACCTACCAAATAGCACTTTTTGGCATCTTACTGTGAGCCAAGATCTAAACACTTTACATATATCAACTCATTAGACCTCAGGATAACTCCCTGAGGAAAGTTCTAATGTTCTTGTTAGTGAACATAGCAAAATTGCCAAAAAGTTAGCAGTTAGGGTCATCTTAGTGAGATGGTCTTCAAATTAAAAAGGACATACATTTAATCCAAATATAGTAAGTCATTATTGGTAGCGATATTGCCAATGTCAAGAAAGTAAATGAACAGTTACAACTAAATTATTTGTGAATTTGAGCTTCATTATAGTATCTGAAGATCAAAATAAATCATCCCATCGATATGATGAGGCTTCATATTTGTAGGTCAACTATTTTTATTTATTTCTTGTCTTTCAGAAAGTACCTATTTTTACTGTACACAGATATACCTTGAGGATGGGTTTTCTAATGAATACATTTTGCTCTTGGCTAGTTGGTTCTGTTTAAAATAAATGCAATTTATAATAAAATCTGTTAATCTTACAATGGAATTTAGTTGATTCCTTAAGGATTTCCGCTCCTTATCCACATTAGTTTTTATTATTATTATTATTATTATTATTATTATTATTATTATTTGACAGAGAGAGAGTACAAGGCAGGCAGAGCGGCAAGCAGAGAGAGAGGGAGAAGCAGGCTCTCCACTGAGCAGAGAGCCTGATACGGGGCTCGATCCTGGGACCCTGGGACCATGATCTGAGCCAAAGGCAGACATGCCACAGACTGAGCCACCCAGGCACTCCTCCACATTAATTTTGATTATCTTTTCTCACTGTGGCAAGGCGTATGAGAAAATCTCAATCTTCAAAACAGAACTTTGCAGAAATAATTTGGACCAAGGTTCTCCAACATGTTGGAACAGGTGCTGATTCTAAGGGACTGGAAGTTATAATGATTTTGCTGAAGCTGAGGCTTGCTTCCACATCTCCCTCGTCTGTGATATAGGGTAAGTAGGGTTGAGTGAGATAGGTATGCTGATCTGCTATAACATACACGAACTGGTGCCTATATCAATTGCAAATGAAGAAAAAGGCAAAGGTCAATTCCTCCTGAATAGTCACCCTAGATAACAAAAGAAATAGATCTGTGTTTCATAGTAGATTTTGTGGTTTTTGATTGAGGTGCAATTGTTGCTTTAAAATCTTTAGCTTTTTCTAGTTTTGAGATATTTGTATAATTTAGCCAGCTGAGCACTTATTCATCAGTAAATGTAGTATGAAGTACATGATAAAGTGATTTTCCAGTTAGGCACATGATTACTATCTTTGAGAAAACTATAATTGGGCAAATATTAGGGATATATTTTATTTTAGAAGAATGTACTTTTTTAAAAAAAAGATTTTATTTATTTAGTTGAGAGAGAGAGAGAGCAAGCATGAGTGGGGAGAAACAGGCTCCCACTGAGCAAGGGAACCCGACATGAGGCTCTGTCTCAGGACCCTGAGATCATAACCTAGGCCGAAGGCAGACATATAACCAACTGAGCCACCCAGGTGCCCCAGGGATATATTTTAGATTTCTTTTTTATGTAGGGGAATAGTTTGAATCTCTGGCTCAGAATATCCTTGGAGACAGTCAGAAAATACATTCAACTCAACATGATGGTCTATTTCTGCTATGATTATGTTGCAACTTTTTGGGCATAACTGCTAGGAGCCACTGGGTCCCTCAAACTGATGGAGTCACCGTGGGGAAGATGGCAGTCTGAGCACAGCATGGGAAAACTCACTGAGTTTTCACAGGGAGTCTCGCCTCTCCACTCTTCAGAAGACCTCCCCTTCCTGCGACAGAATGGGAGCCACCTGCGACCTCACCCACGGGACCAAGATCACACCTCTTACCTGTCCTGCTGTCCTGCCTGGTATGGATGTGGGGAGAAGAGGCAGAAGTCAGGACCTCCAGAGGACAAGGCATATCCTACCTGCCCAAGAACACCCCATGGACCCACACCTATGGACCCCCACCATGCCGATCTCCTCCCTTGGGGATTTTGGGAAATAGCAGGACCTGCGTGGGTTTTGATGGCCCAGTGACAAGATACTTCCTCTAATCATCGTCATCATTGAAAGGTCACAACTTATGTTGAAAAACCCTACATTCCCATCCAAACAGAAACCTGGATCTTAAGAAACTCAGCTCAAAGGCAGCACCTTTCTGGATAAATGCTTTGCAACTGAGCTCACGGGCTATGGTTGAGACCCAACATTTTCTAGTGAAATTGGAAACAACAGCTCTGAATCCTGCATTTAAAAAATAAAAAAGGGGGGTTATGCCGGGAGCCACTCAGTCTCACAAGCTGTTGGAGTCACTGTGGGGAAGATAGCAGCAGAAGCACAGATCCTGCCCCACGGGAAAACGCACTGACTTCCATAAGTCTCAGTGAGAAGGTAGCAATAGAAGCCCAGCTCCTGCCGCCGGAAAATAACCCCACTGGCCTGACGCGGTCACAGCGAGGAAAGGGCAGTCTGAGCCTCCTTCCTGCTGATGGTGGGAAACTGGCCTCTCCTCTTTCTACTGATTGGTCTTTATCCTAAAAGTAAAGCACAATGTTCTTGACAGGGCCTCAGGGTGTTCTAAACCAAACAGAAACCCTTTGCAATCTTTAGATCTATCCAAGAGAGTGTACTTGATACATTTTCCCTTTAAATCTCCTGCATCTCTATGGGGAGATTGTCAAGGCTTTTGAATGGTCAAATGAATGGTTAAAGATAAAAATAATAAGGTATTAGTGAGTAGGAGCATTGCCCTGCATACAGTTAATAAATAAAGTCCTCCATGATGCTTCTGCACCCCGTCACTAAGAGTAAGTGTATACAAGTGCTTTTACTTTTGCAAAGTAAGTTACACTTCTCTTTAGGATGATTAATATGCCCGACAGACTGACCCCTGGCCGGTTTGTTAATAATGTAGCTTAAACTATAACTTTGTATGTAACTAACTCACCTAAGCCTTTTACTTACTTTGCTATTTCTTTTCTTTTCTGTAAGACCTGCTTAAAAAACACCACATGATTAATCTACCCTTTATTGCCTGGAAAAAAGATGTAAGAAGTTATGAAAAGGGCACCTGGGTGACTCAGTGGGTTAAAGCCTCTGCCTTCAGCTCAGGTCATGATCTTAGGGTCCTGGGATTGATGCCCACATCGGGCTCTCTACTCTGCAGGGAGGCTGCTTCCTCCTCTCTCTCTGCCTGCCTCTCTGCCTGTTTGTGATCTTTCTCTCTGTCAAATAAATAAATAAAATATTTTAAAAAAGAGTTTTAAAAAGAATTTTTGAAAAACCTTACTGATCAAACCTACCCCCATTTTGGTTGAGGGATTTGACATAAACTGCAGACATGTACACCTGCAAAAATATTTTTCATCTATTCTCTAAAATCCTCTACTGTAAAAGATTTTTCCTTTTAATCTATAACTTGTTGCCTATAAATAAAGACATGAAATCTGGCAAGACAGAGATGCCTGGCAGGTGATCGGAAAGGAATCTTCGGGGCTCTCTTGTTACTCCTTCGCCAACACTGTCCTTCCTTCAGGGACTCCTGGTTCAGCCGGAGCTGGCCTCCAGCACATAACTATTAAAGATAATATGCTAACCTGAAGAGCATATTTTAAAAGTGAAGAAATTGAGTTCTGATACTTCTCAGAAAGCCAAAAAAGGAAAAAGTGGGGATACATTTTGAAAGATGTTTGCGAGACTAAAATAATGATCTCAGTAAAAATGCAGGAGTAAAATATAGGCTGGGCTCCTATAAACTAGTAACCTCCTTAGCTGGACTTCAAGGAAGGATCTTTCCGACTGAGTGCTTTTTCTTAAACAAGATGCAATATACATGTTGACTGGTCAGACTAATGAACCCCTCTAGAATCCATTGATGGCGATTCAACTCTTAACTCTGAGAGCATTATATGAGATCTGATATACTCATCCTGAAGACTTCTTTTTCACTCATAGGATGTTATCTCCATTTTTATTTTAATTTCTTTCTTAGTAGAGAGAATCTATGTTGACTCAAGTGTATTTTTTCTACCCTTCTTTTCTGTGTGGTCTATCTTCTTTTGAGAGTGGTTTTCTTCCAGTTGTTGACTCAATAACTTAATCAACTTTATAACTCTGTTTCTACTTGGATCCAACTTAAATTTTAAATGGATATCTGATGATTTCTATGCCATCCCTTTAATAACAGAGGTATTGACTGCCTTATACACTGAATCAGAGAATGTTTTGCTGCAAAGCTGTATTTGAAGTTTGCACATGCTTTAAGAAACAGAAAAACAAAACATTTGTCTTTATGAGAAATTGTACAGAAGAGCAATACTCTCACACATATTTCAAATACTAATTTGTCTCTAAGGATTTAAGAAATAATGCAGTTCTAGACTTCAAGATTCTTTGAAAATAATGTCCAGTCTTTTGCAGTTGAAGAGGCCATATAGCAGAGTACCAAGAATAGACTTTGGAGAGAGACAGCTCTAAGTTCAAATCACTCCCAAAGAGACTTTCTAACCATCTGTCAGGCTCCTGAGACTCTACTTCCTCATCTGTAACACAGGGATTGTAGTATATCCCCCATAAAGTTATTGGGAGCATCGCATGGGATATGTGTGATTAAGCAGAATAAAACATTATAACAAGCAAGAGATGACAGTTCTGAGAGAGGAGAAAAATTTATCAAATTACAATGAGAAGTTTGCAGCTTTTTTCATTATAGAAGATATTTCAGTCATATTTGGACTTGCTTTGTGAGAATTGAGAGGTAAAGTATATAATTTAGGTATGTGTAAGCATTTTTGGAAACCCCGCAAACTACCTGTTTCCACCTGTGGAGTGTAATGGAGGGGAGCATGCTGTTCATATGGGTCATGGTCTGGATCTCAACAGAACAAAAGTGAAAAAATAATTTAAATAGAGTAGCTGAATACCTTTGACATTGTCCTAGGCAAAGGGACGGAACAATGACCATAAAAGACAAAATTTCCTGATTTCTTAGAGTTTATATGCAGGTGAAGAGGACAGACAGTAGATAAGATAAATAGGTGATTTTTTTTTTTAAGATTTTATTTATTTGACAGAGAGAAACAGCCAGAGAGGGAACACAAGCAGGGGGAGTGAGAGAGGGAGAAGCAGGCTTCCCCGCTGAGCAGGGAGCCCGATGTGGGACTCGATCCCGGGTCTCTGGGATCATGACCTGAGCCGAAGGCAGTCGTTTAACCAACTGAGCCACCCAGGCGCCCCGGTAATTTTTTAAAGAATATTTTATTTATGTATTTGAGAGAGAGACAGTGAGTGAGAGAGAACATGTGAGGGGAAGCTCAGAGGGAGAAGCAGACTCTGTTGACCTAGGAGCCCGATGTGGGACTCAGTCCCTGGACTCCAGGATCATGACCTGAGCTGAAGGCAGTGGCTTAACCAACTGAGCCACCCAGGTGCCCCTAAATAGGTAATTTTTAACATATAAAAGAAATGGAACACGTTCTCTGAAGAAAAAAACAGAAGGTGATTAGGAATGCTCACTGGGTAAAGAGGGAAGGCCTTTTGCTTAAGATATGAAAGAGGGAAGGGGCTGGTAAATCTCTGAGCTAAGTGTT
Source organism: Spilogale gracilis (assembly GCA_004023965.1). Lineage (NCBI taxonomy): Eukaryota > Metazoa > Chordata > Mammalia > Carnivora > Mephitidae > Spilogale > Spilogale gracilis. The sequence goes on from PITA01001147.1 coordinate 105,079, forward strand.
CTGGACAGAAGAGCACGGGTAAATGCCCTGAGGCACGAAGGAACTGACATTCCCATCATCAGCAGGAAAGGCAACAGAGGAAAGGACTAAGGGGGATGAGGAGTATAATGCCCTCAGAGAGACTGCAGAAGCTTCTAGGCCATTGTAAGGACTTCTGCTTTCACTTGGCATGAGTTAGAAACCAGAGAGACCTGATACGACTTAACATTTTAACTTAACTACAACACTCTGGCCTCTGTGTTTCAAATTCTCAGTGATCTGTGAAGGTAATAAGGAAGATGATTTATTTAAAAATCTTAAAATTTGTGGGGCACCTCAGTGGCTCAGTCCATTAAACGTCTGACTCGTGGTTTCAGCTCAGGTCATAATCTGAGGGTCATGAGATCAAGCTCTGAATTGGACTCCATACACATGGAGTCTGTTTGAGATCTCTCCTCTCCTTCTTCCCCTCCCCCTGCTCATGCTCTCTCTCTCTCTCTCTCTCTCTCTCTCTCTCTCAAATAGATAAATAAAATAAATCTTAAAATTTGAAGCCAAAGAATAAATGATAAAAGTAGTAATGTATATTTGTTGAAACATTTACCCTCTGGTTAAATCCTACATATATTTTGTGTTATGTAATTTCATTTAATCCTCACTAATGTAAGAGGTGGTACATATATTATCCCCATTTTACAGATGGGAAAATGAGTTTACAGTTCAAGCAACTAAGATCATAGGGCTAATGAATCACATGGAGATTTGGTTCTAGAATCAGGACTTGAATATGTTTCTCTCTGTAGGACATTAAGTGAGATTTTGAAAATCGTGTGTGTGTATAGATTCATGTATATATGTGCTTAATTTTTTTTCTTTAAATTATATCTTCTTTCCACTATGAGGCTTAGTTATTAGTTTTTAATAAAATACATTATCTTTCATATTAATGACCATGAGTGCATGAAAATATTTTCACTATATTTTGTAGCAAGGACTGAAGGTTAGCAAACAGTTTTCTGTAAATCAGATGAGATATTACTTAAATTAATATACGAATACTAAGGAATGGGAAGATATGTAAAGCATTGATTCATAAATGTATGCTCTTTATGTCTTGACAGTTGTTAGCTAGTACAGATAAAACAGATATGCTGGTTTTTTATGTGAAGTGTATTACTTTTTCTCATTTTGACACAGAATTGGGCATCCTAATTAAGCCTTTCCAGGAAAATAGCAGATTTTGAAATGGCTTGAAATGAATAGATATTTGCCTTAATCTAAACCCCTTCTCATCTTTCAAATGTCTTCTGCTCAGGTTCTAGTGTTATAGTTAAAGTCCAAAGTGCAGTGACTGTTTTCAAAACACTAACCATTTTTTGAGAGCCTTGAGGAAGTGGTTTAGTTAATGTCCTAGCGACACATGAATATAATAACCCATCCTAGCCTTAAGGAAGTGGAAGGCATATCTTACTTTGGCTTTCATACAGAAAGGTTAGTCATCATGTGTTCCATGTGGTAGGCTGAATAATAACCCCTCCTAAAGATGTCCAAATCCTAGTCGGAACTTTGTGAATATGTTACCTTACACTGCAAAAACGACTTTGAAGACGTGGCTAAGGATTTTAAGATGGGAAGATTATCTGGGAATATGTAGGTGGGACAAATGCAATCATGAGGATCCTTAGAGGAGGGAGGCAGGAGATCAGAGAGGTGATGATCAAAGCAACAGTTAGAGTGAGGCAGAGAGTAGCCATGAGCCAAGAGGAGAAGGTGGCCTCTAGAAGCTGAACAAGGCAAGGGAAATGGATTGTCTCTTGCAGCCTACAGAAAGAACCAGTCCTGCTGACAGCTTGAGTTTATTGAACCAGTGAAGCTGTTGAAGTCACTTCAGATTTCCAGAAATGTAAGAGAATAAACTTGAGTTGCTTTAAGCCAGTAAGTCTATAGCAATTTGCTACAGCGGTTTTAGGAAACACAGTCATGTATTTCCCTCCAGTCTCTTTCCTGTGTCCTCTTGCTGCTGAAGCATTCCCTGAACTCCAGACATAGAATCGCCATGCTCTTCCTACCAACCCACTGCCTCTGTAACACCTTTCCTCTTCATTTGGTGCTCTGCTGTGGAGTCTGTCCTTAGCGCAGAGTTCCATCTTGGAAGGAGGCTTCATTTGGTTGGTTTCAGAAGTCCGTGGGGTGTGCACAGCTCAGCACAGTCATTTCTGACTGTGATCCCATTGCTCTCATCCATAGGGTGGAGCCTGCAGAACCCACTTGAAGTTTTGATGGCTGTTTATAGCTGGCTCTAGGAAGCTTTCCAGTGAGTATTTCTTGGCAATATTTGATTTCTCCAGTTCTCAAGGACTTCAGAAATCCCCTGTGCCTTACCTTTATTTTCTGCTCAACAGTTTCAGATGCTATGTGGTTCTTTCCACTTTTGGTGGCCTTGTGGTCACTGACTCATATTTTGAGCTTTGTAAGGATACTCTGTCACTTAATTTTATTGTAGTTATTGTCTGTGGGTTTTGGGTCTTTGCTGTTGTTTATGGGGGATTCAGGGAGATTCCTAAACTCTGCCTCCATTGCCATCTCTTCCCAGAATCTTCTAATATCATTTTAAATATTCACAAATCTGGGTATGGAGCTTTGTGGTGTGTGTGTGTGTGTGTGTGTGTGTGTGTGTGTGTGTGTGTTTTAGTTAGGGATTTTGCAACTAGAATTTTTAATTGACACTTACTAAATACACTATTGGCCCAGTACAAACTTCTACTTAACATTTTCTTATGATAGACCTCTCTTGTTTAGAAGGAAGTCAAAGCTATTTCATTTACTATATGTTAGGTGCTGTGTGGAGTAATTGGTGTACATTTGGGCAAGTATTCTACACAGGCTTACGAGGGTATGTTAACTAAATGAGACCTAGGCTGCGTATGTTTGGTCTGTGCAAGGTGGTCAGGGGGAGGCTTACAGAACTCTGGCTTCTGAGTGTGATGCAAAGACAAGGGCTCCCAAGAGAGATGTAGTCCGGGTAGGGCTCTAATTACAACAGAAGAGAAGATGTGGAGCAAAAGGCATAAAATTATTCATGCATCTTACGGGTTTGGAATTTTAGTAATGGGTTGAGCATGTGGATAAACTGGAGCCACTCTTGTTGGCCTGGGGGGGAATGGGACAAGGCTTTCTCATTCTAACTCCTGAGTGAGTGAGGCTGAAAATTTACAACTTGTCTCCCACAGCCATTAGGGTGATTAAGAAAGGGAGGAGTGCTGGGGAGACAAGACGAGGCCGGTATGCTATGAGCAGATTGATACATTGTTGGTTTTTAGCAAGAGTTAACAACCTATCAGAAAATCTATTGAATTAAAAAAAAAAATCTATTGAATTATTGTGTGATTACTCTTAAAATACATGGAATGAGACTACTCTGTCGGAGTAAGCAAAAGGTGCTTTGAAAGTTTCCAGGCAAACAAAGAAGCAAAACAAAAGCAAAAACAAAACAAAACGAGACAAATAGACAAAAAGACCTTCCTACACATACCATGCCGCCAACTGATTTTAGTTAGAAAATATGCTTTTGATATTTGGGCTTGTATCAGCCCCATCTGTATTTGGTATGAATGTCTTCAATCAGACTACTTTTTTATTGTTATATATAAGAGAATGGGAGTTTTCATTGAAGAAAGGATTATTTTCTGTTATGGAGCACCTTAGTGAAAAGTGAATTTAGCTGGGGGATTTCAACAGACCAAAAGCATTACAAATACTCAGCTATAAGGAGGGAAAAGGATGACCAAAGGATACCAGCAATAAATTTTTTCCTCATCTACCATTTTCCCAAGTGTGCTACCAGAAATGTTCTCTTGAGAAGACTGCATGCCATAGATTGTCTCTACTTTATCTTGGAAACTAGTGAAAATAATTTGATTCTGTCAAAATTATAAAAATGGCTGATTGCAGTTTCTTTCTCTCTTATATTTGAAATGTGTTGGAGAAAAATGAGTTATTATAGTTAGGCACTTTTCTCATATGGCATTCTCAATGAAAATGACCACAAAACATGCAGTCATGTGTGTATTTTTAAAGAATGAGCTTTTTCATTCTTTCTTTCCTCTTTCCTTCCCTCCCTTTCTTTCCTTCCTTCCTTCCTTCCTTCCTTCCTTCCTTCCTTCCTTCCTTCCTTCCTTTCTTCCTTAATTTTCTTTGTTTCTTCTTTCTTAAAATGCAAACTAGTGTTGACTTGTTGATTAGAAAATGATATGTGACACTAACAGGTACTGTTTGAATCCTTATTTCTTGGGCACATTGAATACCAAAACTTTGAACTATCATTGATCAAAGTTCCTACAATTCTTATCTAGAAATCCATGCCACCAAAATGTGGCCAAATAATTAGTTATGACAAATGCACTGAATGTTGTAGCTGGGTATATTACTGAAATGACTGCATTCTGACTTGATGTTAGTGGAGGGAAAAGGCCTCTTCACCAAATTAAAATCTTGCTTCCAATTTAGAGCTTTACAAATTTAAGTTATTGTCAATCATGCTGCATTTGAGTATATAACCCCTAAGCATAACATGACTACCTGCATTAATTCAAAATTTTAAACATACCCTGAGTCAGCTTTACTTCTCCTATCCCCTGCCTTTTCAACCTTCTCATGATCACCTGTCAGGTCTTAATACTTTTTTCCTTTAACGTTTTTCAAAAGTGTTGGTTCTGGATTCATTGACACTTTCCCAGGCCATGTTATATGTTTTTGATTAGCTCCAGCGTGGCTTTCTTTCTTGGTTCTTTCGCACATTGGATCACTGTAGGGTTGGATGGGGCAGGCTGCTAGGTTGCAGCTTGCTTGTTAACTTGGCCAATTAATCAATTCAGTCAGCCAAAGTCTTAACATTCTTTTTACTTTGTCCTCGTATTGTATTTTTGCCATATATTAGACTTTTTATTACTGTTTTAGAAACAGGTGGGTACACACAACACATATATAGTGTTAGATGTAAACTTATATATGTTGGAGGGAATTCCATTGTAATTATTTTAAAAAAGCTGGTTACTAGAAGGCATAGCACATTTTACCTTTCAATATTATTCTTTTGAGATTGATTTGTTTGCTTTTGCTTTATTTTTATGTATAATTATGATTTCAAAATTGTAACAAAGAGGGAAAAAGAACCTGTTAGCTTAAACATGAGAGGATTTCCAGTGCAGTGAAACAAATGAATTTCGTAAGTGTTGTGAGGGACCATTTGGTTTGTAGAATGATATCTTTCAGTATAAAAATAGTCTGAGCTGGGGACACCTGGGTGACTCTGTCAGTTAAGTGTCCAATGCTTGATTTCAGCTCAGATTGTGATCTTGTAGTTGTGGGATCAAGCCCCATGTCAGGCTCTGTGCTCAGTGTGGAGTCAGCTTCAGACTCTTCCCCTGCTCCTCCACCCTAGTGTCTGCACTCTGTCTCTCAAGTGAATGGATAAAATCGTAACAACAGCAATAAAAGTAGTCTGAGCTAGGATTGAGGCCAAGGCAAACCAGTTGCTCTGAATGGCAAAATAAGAAGTTTGAATTTCTCTAGGTTTCCTGAGAATGAGATAGAAGATGAAACTAGGTGAGGGAAGATAGGACACTTAGCAACTTCCTATTTGGAAGGAGAGTGGCCAGGCAAAAGTTTCCAGTGTCAGGAGTAGCTAAGAGATTTGAAAAGTAGGTATGTCTAATGTATTAATTTCAAGTTGTTCTCTATATTGCTCTGATGGGTCACCCCCGCTCCAACTCTGATTGCACCAAAATTTCACTCCAGTCTGCTAGACACTTGAAACTGTAGATAACTTTGGGTGGTTGCTATTTGGGTGTGCGTGTGATAGGGTTAGGGCAGTGTCCAAATAGGATAGGGTGAAGAGGGGCGGAAAATCAAAATAATAAGCAAAGGCCAAATAGTGATATAAAATTCAGCAGAAGTAACCAGTGCCAATGGCAGTTGGCAGAAATGTAACTGCTGCCCTCTTCTCACTCCAGATCTGTAACGCACCTGAGATGAGAGGTTTGCTTGGCTTTACTTAAGGGGCAAGGTGACCTGAAAACTGTGAAGCACTTCTTGCATGTAGGGGCTGATGTTTGCATTGCTATGTGATCTGTATGGAGGAAGATCTCTGCTTCTAGTAATACCATGATATAAGTTTTAAACTGTGCATGTATGTACTGATAGCCATAGGAGATAAAAAGGCACACAAGGGGAAAGGTGAAAGAAAGAAGGGGAAAAAAAACACCGGGAGGGGGGGAAAGGCATGTCAAAGTTCTCTTGTGCTTTTTTTTTTTAATTTTTTTTTTTTTTTTTTTTAATTTGACAGAGAGAAACACAGCCAGAGAGGGAACACAAGCACAGGGAGTGAGAGAGGGAGAAGCAGGCTTCGCGCCTAGCAGGGAGCCTGATGTGGGAGCAGGGAGCCCAATGTGGGAGCAGGGAGCTCTATGTGGGGCTTGATCCTGGGACTCCAGGATCATGACCTGAGCGGAAGGCAGTCGCTTGACCAAATGAGCCACCCAGGCGCCCCCTCCTGTCCTTTTAAAATTGATCATGAACTTGCTGGTGGTGTCCTTCTCCTCTTTTTCTTCCCTTTTTACTTTCTCTTCTTTTTTCTCTTCTTTCATTCCCTCCTCTTCCATACCCTTCTGCTGTCATTTTCTTTTTTGCAATAAAGGAAAACAGATTGAGAGGCAGGAGTGGCATGTAAGAATTTGAGAAGAAGGTAGCTTTCTATTAGCAATTGCTGCTTCTCTTGGCTTTTTACTTATATGACACAAGGAAATAACTGCATGGAGTGCCCACAGGAGTCTCTGCATAGTAAATGGATGAAATATATTTGCCAAAATTTGGAGATGGAGGCCAGACATGAGCTCATTACCAAAGAGTAGATCATGTTGTGGGGAAGAGAGGGGTAAGAGGTAGGAAAGGTCTGAGTACAGTCCATAGGGGTACGGCCTTGGCTTCCCAAGACAAGCTGTATGGGGTGACTGGAGCAAGATAAGGTGATTGCTGGAAACTGGGAGTGATCTTGTGTCTTCTTGGGGACCTCATTCCTGACTCTCAGACCACCTCCCTGTCATTTTGACTCTCAGAAGATTCCTTTTCTGTATGGATTATATTTATAATTATAATTATTATCAACTTATTAGTTGTTCCTTCCCTACTAGTTTGTATCTTCATGAAAGTAGGAATTATAGAGTGCTAATACAGTGTCTGGACATAACATCATCATCATTCACTAAATATTCACACCTAGCATAATGTGTGGCACAAGGTAAATATTTATTGAATATTTGCTGAAGGAAGAAATGAATGGACAGAGACCCAAGAGGAAAGCATAGATTGAAGAGGTCAGTGAATTCGACTAGGTCTTCCAAAGTGGACATTCTCATCTAGGGACTATACAGTCAGGTACATGACTATATAGTATTTATATGCCTTCAAAGGATGTTCAAAGTGGAAAAAGGATTTGTTTAGCAAATTAATTTGGATATTTACTAGTATAAACTGATTTGAAAAGTAATTCAGTTTTAGCAAAAGAATTTTATATTTTTTTGATTTTACAATCTATTTATGGTTCCTTGTGACACTTGCTATGGTGGGTCAGCCATTTTATAGAAATTGTTTTGGTGAATTCTGACCCTGAATTTTACACTGAGATTTTCATACAACTCATGACTGAATTAGCTAGGTTTGATTTCACCATTCATTTGTTGTTTCACTTAATAGATAATGTAACTTTATTTATATTAAAGACAATATTCTACCCTTCCCTCCTTTCAGGAGTGCTTTTATTTTATTTGCAATTATTCTCTGGCGAATTCTTTTAATAAGCTTTTTTTCCCAGTACAGAATGTGAAGTATAGCACCTCTAACAAATCATTCCAATGAATGCAGGCATAGACCATATTGTAGAGATGCCCTCAGTAGTAACAAGGGGTGTATCCTTTTCAGAGATTCTAAGATTTTTGTTTCTTAAAAGAAGAAGGTGTAGAAATCCAAGTTGAGACCTGCCCGTTGCTATATTGTATGACTCAGTCTCATGATTGAAATCAAAGCACATGATTTTTTTTATAACATTAATTCTTGAAATGGAAATACCATGAGAATCATGGTAGTTCAGTTGCACATATGACCCATATTTAAATGTATGAGTTACATTTATAATTTCCCCTTCATTGCTTCTGAAATTTTCTCTGGAGCTCATACATTTTCAAAAAAAAATCGCACTACAAAAATTGAAGATTTTAATTACTCTTAGTGTTTTGAAATTCCTCATCTATAAATGATTTTAGTTTGTTTAGGTTTAATATAACCTCAGCCATCTGTTATAATAAAGTACTTTCTGTCATTCCCTGATGATTGATAAATATTTATATTATAAAAAAAAAAAAACTTTTTTAAGGTTTTATTTATTTTGACAGAGAGAAACAGCCAGAGAGGGAACACAAGCAGGGGGAGTGAGAGAGGGAGAAGCAGGCTTCCCGCCAAGCAGGGAGCCCGATGTGGGACTCGATCCCCGCTCTCCGGGATCATGACCTGAGCTGAAGGCAGTCGCTTAACCAACTGAGCCACCCAGGTGCCCCTAAAAATTTATATTATAGGAGGCTAAGTTCTCTTACCAAAATGTCTTTCATGTCACAGTTTAGGCCAGGTCGAGTCAAATGATTCCAAGCAAAACTGGACATATCTTACCATTCCAGGATTCCAGTGATTCCCTTCTGTGTGTGCTGCGAATTCTTACTGGAGCTAATTGTGCTTACTGGGACTTTAAGTAAAGTTTGAGATGCCAAATTATTTTGTTATAGAATTCAATTAAATTTTATTGTTGAAATAATTCAAACCCACAAAAAAAATTTAAAAATAATGTAACAAATGCAGGGTATGCAGTTTGGATTCAGCGGATGTTGTTTTATCATGCTTCCTTTTCACACCTTATTTTTATTTGAAAAAAATGAAACATTAAAGAACCCCACAAAACCTCAATCTTTTAACCCTTTCCTCTTTTGCCTCCTCCATGCTATCCCGGAAACCACTCTTCTGGAGTTACTTATATCCCCACAAGTGTTTTTGTTTTTTTACAACACATTGATGAGATTCATAAACAATATGCAAAATTGTACTGTGTACTTTAAAAAAAAATTATCTGAGAGAGGGCGTGAGCTGGGGGAGGGGCAGAAGCAGAGCTTGAGTATCTCTCCATGGGGAGCACTAGTCCAATACAGGGCTTGAACTCATGACCCTGAGATCATCGCCTGAGGTGAAATCAAGAATCAAACACTCAACCAACTGAACCCCCCAGGTGCCCCTGTATTATGTCCTTTCAAATTTAACATAAATAGAATCATAGTGTGTATACATATTCTACTGCAACTTCACTTTTCTCATGTAAACTTATGTTTTAGAGATATTAATGCATTCAAATTTAGGTCACACATCTTACCAGTTGTATAGGAATGAACTGCAATTTTATAGGAACAAACTGTAATTTATCCATTTCCTTCTGATGAATATATGGGCATTTCCACATTCTTGCAGTTGTAAATAATAGTGCAGGGAATGGTCCTTGTACGTATCTCCTTTGAGCAGTTGTATGGAAATTATGAAATGAAATTTGTAACTCATAAGGCAAGTGCAACTTTAACTTTTTTAGGTATTTCTGCATAGTTATCTGAAGTTGTATACATTTTATGCTCTCAGATTAACATTAAGGTTTATTTTTCCCTATATCTTCACCAATATGTGGATGTTATCCATCTTAAATATTTGTCAGCCTGGGAGGGGTGAAACATGAACCCCTCTTTATTTCATTCCTCTGCATAAAATATCTGGTTAAGATTTGTTACTAAGAGAGCAGAAGATAGAGATTTTCCCCTTTATTTTCTTTAGGCTCTCAGGCAGAAGGAATTGCATTTATCATATTCCTAGGTTCAGGAGACAAAAATCGTAATTAGTCCCTGCATGATCATATTTTTATTTGCCTGTTTGTTTATAAACAATGTCATGGACACCCCTGAACTTTTAAACCTCTCTCTTTGCCTCCTATTACACTAACTTTTAAACTGTTTATCATTTCCTTGCTTTTTAGGAACTGTGCATTCGTGTGTGTGTTTGCTTTAGCTTTTTGAACTTTATGAAAAAGAGGATTGTGCTGACTGATTTTGGAGACTATTTTACTTAACATTATATAAGGTTCATCCATATTGTTGCAGGCAATTAATAGTTTAGTCATTCTCACATTCTGTTGTGTCAATAAAATATAATTTAAAAAAGATTCTCCAGTAGAGGGAATTTGCACTGTTTGTAATGTTTTGCTTTTTGATTGTTCTTGTGGACATCTCATAGTGCACACGTGTGAGCAATACTCTTAGCTAAACTGCTAGGAGTAGAATTGATGGGTTGTAGGGTATGCAACTCGCCAACCGTACTAATCTTTGGGAGTCTTGGTAAGACTCACCTATAAAACCATCTTGATCTATGTCACTCTCTTAAGCTTTTTGCGACTCTCCAATTTCTTTGATAGTTACAGTGCCTTTCAGATATTTCCTGTCTTCACAGGTTAGTTTCATTAGGCTAACTTGCCCTAATAATTTGTCACCTAGGTTTTCATTACATTTGAATACGTTTGTTGATAATATTCACTTTTTACCTTTTTAATTTCAACATATTGCATTATTAGTATTCTGTCTCCTTTATCACTCATAATATTTATGTGTTCCCTGCCTCTTCTTACCCCCCAGTATTATCAGAAGTAATATTTCTATGTTGTCCTTTCAAAGATCTGACTTAACAGTTTATGGAACGTCTCTATTTCCACTTTTTGATGATTTCCTTTACTTTCTTTGGGCTTATTATTTGTTTCTAATTTTTTGTTAGACGTTTTACTCTTTAATTTTTTAGTCTTCCCTTCTAACAACAGCAGGTAAGGCTGTATATTCTCTTCAGTGAGGCCTGAAGCAATGTCCCTAAATTGAAACATAGCATTTTGATTTTTATTAATCTCTATAAATTTTTAAATTTCTTACCATTTATTTTGTGACCAGTGAATTCTTAATGGGTATTTTATTTTTCCTATGTGCAACTTCTAAATTAATTGTGTTGTGGTCAGAAAACATGACCTGTATGATACCTTTCGTCTGAAAAATTGTGGGGTTTGTTTTATGGCCTAGTGTGTGGTCAGCTGTGGTAATCATTGCCTGTGTATTCAAGAAGAATGTGTTTTTTCTTCTGATTCTATTTTGGATGAAACTATGTTAGCCTAGGGTGGGCAAGGAAGCTGGATGAAATTAGTTCATGTCTAGGCGTAACGTAGGGTAGCTTGCAATCAAACTGTAGATTGTACAATCTGAGATTGATGAGATAAACCTGGCCCAGATGAGGTGGTTTTGGCACTTACCCAGATTAGTTTACATGTAGAAGTAGTCCAGGATTATTTATATTAGGCAAGGTCTGGAGAGTGGATGTCATGCTAACAGAAAGCCAGGGGGACTTCACTCATTCATATATTCTGTTCTGCCACTTGGTGAACCAGACACTCCATTGCTATTGAGGATCTGAGATCTCTGAGGTAGGTCTTGAGTACACTTGCTTCCTTCTCTGTGCTTTAGGTAGGTAAGCCTCCCTTGATTTTTCCAAGCGGTGCTGGAATGACAAATTTATTATTGACATTTGTCAGTAAAGTGGTTGTGTACCTAACGTGGTACACATTTTCATGTTTCTTGCCAGGCAGATCTTTTCTGTACATAGTCTGGTTAAATCCTATCTTTCTTTGTTCTTCTTTTCTCATAGATTTGCACATATTTTTATATATATTCTGGACTTTAAGTCCTTCTCTTAGGGGGAATGCAAATATCTTTCAGATATGGCTTTTATTTATGAAGGTTTTTATAGAAAAATTTCAGCTCATTGTGGTAAATTTATTAATAGTTTTTAAATTTTTTTATATTTTTATAATTCTACAAATGTTAGTGAAAGAATACTATGTGTGAGGTACTAGATCGTGGGGACAGAAGAGTGAACACAATAGACAAAGTTCCTACTCTCATCTCAACAGTGGTAGTAATTTCTATGATGACAAATAAAACAGGATAATAATATAGAGAATATCAAGCATCAAGTATTAGAGCCAGTATTCTATATGGGTGGTCAAAGAAGGCCTTTATGACAAGGTGACATCAGAGCAGAGGAACTTATTAAATGCAGAATCAAGCCATATAAATATCTTTCTTGTGTAAAAAATCTTTTACTATTAAAGATATTAATAAATATTAATAAAGAGATATTAAACTTATTCCTATACAGTCTTGTAAAATAATTCTTTTAATTTGCCTTTCATTATTTAAGTCTTTATCTGTCTGAAGTATTTGTGTGTGTGTGTGTGTGTGTGTGTGTATGTGTGTGTGTGTGTGTGGTGTGAGGTAGGGGTCTAATTTCAACCTTTTCTGCACAGATATCTTTTCCTATACTGTGCATTAAACAGACTACTCTATCTCCATTGTACTGTAGTTCTACTTGTTAAATACCAATATTCTCTATATAATCAAGTCTTTTTAATAAGCTATCTGTTCTCTTCCACTGGTCTGTTTTTGTATCAATATCCTATGAATTTAATCCATGTTTTTGTAATAAGTCATGACATTCAGTTGGTTGAATCCTCTTCTTACTAGTTTTTTTCTAACGTGTCTGGGATATTCCTGGCTTTTCATCATAACATAAATTTGAGGATGAGCTCTTTAGTTTCATAAAATGTTAAGTTTTGATTTTAGTTTCATATAACAGTCCATTTAGTGAGAATTGACGTCTTTAAAATAAAAAGTTTTGTCATTCAAGAAGAGGGTATATATCTGTTCAGTAATTCTTATAAGTCAGTAAAGACTATAATTTTTTTCTAAAACTTGAACTTATCTTTAGATATTCTGCATCTTTTTAAAAATCATTAATGAAATGTTTTTTTTAGAAGGAGTAATTTGACATTTCACTTTTGATAGTTTGCTAGATAGACATAATATATATTTTCATATATTAGCATATTTAATTCTCTGCCACAGACCCATCACTTAGCAGATTTCAATTAATGATACTTTTTAAAATATAATTATTTATTTTATGTTTAGAAATGTAATTTTTTTATATAATGATCTTATATCCAGCAACTTTACTGAAAATTCTTATTACTTTTAATATACTTATTGGTAGTTTCTCTTGGGCTTTCTATTTAGACAGTAATATCATCTGTAAATAATAAGGATTTTTTAAAAATAATTTTTATACTTTTAATTTCTTTTTCTGGCCTTTTTGTGTTGGTTAGGAATTCCAATAAAATATTGAATAGACTATGTATGTGTATATTTACTACATATGCATATATGAAAATAATATACATAACGATGTGAAATTTATAATTTTTAACATCCACTAATTACATAATTTAAAATCTATACTGATTTTCTGCTGTTTAACTTCGTATTATTGAGATCACATGATTTGATTATTATGAATTGTTTTGTACATTACTGATTATAGTTAGCTAATATTTAATGATTTATGTTAACACTTTAGCAAGCATTTATCTGTGTTTCAAGTAAAGCTGGACCTTCATTTTCCTTGCTTTTTGTGTCTTTCTGTTTTTTTGGAGATTTGTTTCTCTCTTGCTACTTTGGGTAATAGTTTGCTTAAGACAAAAAGTATGTTTTATTTGAATGTAGGTTTTCCTATAAAATTGCCTGTATATTTTTTGTTCATTTGGTATACATGATTTTTTAAACTGCTGATTAATTTCTGATAAAGAATTCAAAATTTCTATTCTTGAGTCATTTTGGTGATAGAGATTTTTCTAGAAAGTTGTGTTTAGTGTGATTTTTCGAATGAATTGGCTAGAATTTGTAGTACTTTATTAGTTTTTAAGCCTGTGTTTTGTTGGTAGTTATGACCCCTATATTTCTTTTTTTTTTTTTTTTAAGATTTTATTTATTTGGCAGAGAGAAACATAGCTAGAGAGGGAACACAAGCAGGGGGAGTGAGAGAGGGAGAAGCAGGCTTCCCACGGAGCAGGGAGCCCGATGTGGGGCTCGATTCCGGGTCTCTGGGATCATGATCTGAGCCGAAGGCAGTCACTCAACCAACTGAGCCACCCAGGCACCCCATACCCCTATATTTCTTTTACAAGGATTTGCTTTTACCTTGTTTATTTATACCTTCATTCATTCTGTCGAAATTATGCTAAGCTTGTCAGCTTTTCAGAGAATCATATGTTGTTTCCTTTGTTATTATCATCATTTATGCCAATTTCTATTATTACCTTATTATCCTCTTTTTTTTTCATTTTTCGAGCTTTCTCCATTGTTCCTTGTTAAAAGTGTTGTTGTTGCTAAAATAGGTATCATTCACAGTGATTAAATATCAAATAGCACTGAAAAAAGTATATACTGAAAAGTTCTTTTCTACTTTGACCCCATCTACTCAATTTCTATGTGGAGATTTGATGCAGTCATATTTATATACACACCCACACAGTGATTGTTCTTTCTTTGTTACTTATTAGTATATAAAATTTAGAAATCTATGTATGTTGACTTTAAGAAATTTGAAGTTTGGGGATTTTTAAAATTAGCTATCTAGTATTCTGTTGTATATTTGGATAATTATTTAACTATTCTAGTTTGGATAGGCATTGATGTTTTCAAACATTAGCTACCACAGACTATGACACAATGTCAATATGTTATTGCATCTAACTTCTCTCTCTTTACACATATTTTTGCTGAACCACTTGGAAATAAATTGCATGCATCATTATACATTACCCATATATATTTTATATACATTTGTGAAGAATGATATTCTCCCATGTAATCATAATTTCATTGTCAGACTTAAGAAAATTAACAAAAATTTCATATATTATCCAAAATACAATTCTTTTTTTTCTTTTTTCTTTTTTTTTTAAGATTTTATTTATTTATTTGACAGAGAGAGATCACAAATAGACAGAGAGGCAGGCAGAGAGAACTGAGGAAGCAGGCTCCCTGCTGAGCAGAGAGCCCAATTCAGGCCTCAATCCCAGGACCCTGAGACCATGACCTGAGCTGAAGGCAGAGGCTTTAACCTACTGAGCAACCCAGGCACCCCAAAATACAATTCTTTTTTTTTTTTTTTAAGATTTTTATTTATTTGACAGAGAGAAACACAGCGAGAGAGGGAACACAAGCAGGGGGAGTGAGAGAGGGAGAAGCAGGCTTCCCACCGAGCAGGAAGCCCGATGTGGGACTCGATCCTGGATCTCCAAGATCATGACCTGAGCCGAAGGCAGTCGCTTAACCAACTGAGCCACCCAGGCGTCCCCAAAATACAATTCTTATTCAAATTTCCTCAGTTATCTCAAATATATTTTTATATCCTTTTAAAAAAATATGAGGTCCAATGAAGTTTCAGACCGCCTCAGATTGTAATATCTCTTTAATTTCTTCTCCTGTAGAATGGTTCCCCTCCTCCCTTGTCTTGTATCACCCTGAATTTCTAAAAAATTTATAGGCTACTTGTTAAATAATTGTTCTGAGATTATGGATGTTTCTAATTTTTTCTCCCATCACTGAATTCAGGTTAAATATTTTAGGCAAGAATTCTACATAAGTAATATTGGATTATCAGTAGTGGTTACATCGATAGGCCCTATTGATGGTATTTACTTTGATCACTTAATTAAGGTAGTGACAGTCATATCTCTGTGTTGTAAAAGATCTGTTTTCAGCTCTGAAAATTATAAATATTTTTTGGAGAGATAATTCAGGCTTATGTAAATATTCTCTCTTTCAACAAGTTTTCGTCAAGTGGTTTTGACTCTCATAATGATTGTTATCTGACTCAATTATGACACTGAATTGCAAAATAACTGATTTTCCAGTTCTTCATTTCTTTTACGTATATTAGCTGTGATTCTTTAAAGGACAAATGTCCTTTTTTTCTTCTCTCCTCTCTCTCCTAGGAAAGCTATACTTAATCATTTTTTAAAATGATTTAAAAATTATTTTTCTTTGTAATCATTACCTTTCATGATGCTCAAATTATTCCAAGTTTGGACAATAAGAGCTGCTTCAAGAAAGCTTCTGTTCTTGACCAGCTCTACTTATTATTTAGCACATCCTTGATTTATAGAATTTCATTTCTCTCAATATGAGTAAGCTTGACCATCTTTTCATATGTATGAAAGTCATTTGTATTTCCTTTTCTGTGAAGAATATATTAATATCCTTTGCTAGTTTTCTATTGGGTTTGATATCTTTTTTCCTATTGATTTATATAAAATTATTAAATTTAAAGAGACTAGATCTTTGGCTGTAATATTAAATTTTACAATCCCATTTTCATTTTTGACTAATTTTTTGCCACATGGATTTTAAAATTTGTGTTCTCTTAATATTATGATTATTTTTAGTGGCTTCTGGATTTTGTGTCATTTAGACAAACTTTCTGTACTCTTAGATTCTACAGGACTTCTACTATGTTTTGTTATAGGGCTTCTGTAATTTCATTTTTACATTGACATGCTGGATCTATTAGGATTTTATTTCTGTTGTATGGTGTGTAGGATTGATTCAACTTTATATTTTTCTAAATGATTATCTATTTTCCTCACTTCATTATTGAATAATTCATATTTTCCTCTCTAGTTTGAAATGATGCTTTTATCACTTGATAAAGTTCTTAATGTATTTAGGTCAATTCCTAGGTTTTATATTCTATTCTATTACTCTGTTTTTAAAATACTGATGCCTCAAAGTTTTAACTACTGAAGAGGTATAATACATCTTGATAGTCTAGTATTCCCTCAATACTCTTATTTTTCAGGATTAAGAAACATCATTCTCCTATAACGGCAGAATCACATTTTCTAGTTAAACTTTTGGCATTTTAATTTGGATTATGTTCTTTTTACAAATTAATTTTAAAATTGGCAGCTTTATATTAGTCTTCCAATCCAAGAACATGTCTTTTCATTTACTTATGCTGATTTTTTAAGTGTAGGCTTTACCAATTTCTTGTTAATTTCATTTTAGTTTTAAATTCATAATTGTTACTATAAATGACATAAGTGCTTTTATTACTACATATAATTGTTTTGTATATATATAAACATACATATATGCAATGTATGAATTCTGCTGCTTTTCTATTCATAATTATTCTATTATTTTATTTGTTACCTTACAATATTTTGATTATGGTAGGAATTTTTCATTGTTGTTAAATGTTTTGTTTTTTCCTGGTAATATAAAATAGTAAGAATTTTTGCCTTCAGTTTTTCATTTTTTTTAATGCTTCAATTATTTTTCTTATCTAATTGCAGTGGCTAGTACCAAATAGATATTAAATGGTAATGGTGAGTGAATTTGTCTTATTCCTGACATTAAGAGGAATGTTTCTAGTGTTCCCAAATCCAAAAAGAGCTTGTGCAAGGAAGTGCATCCCTTTCCAAGTGTATTTTATCCCAGTTCACCTAAGGGCAAATTCTTAGCAATTGTAATACAATAGCGTGACAGTGGCAAGTGTTCTGCTTGCCACTAAGTGTCGGGGTCCTTACTGCTATTTGACAGGTGAGTGAGTAAACTACAAATCTCTTTCTTAGAGTTTACATTCTAGACTACTTTCAATACTAACCATCTTAGGTCACATTCTCCAGACAATACATAAGATGAAGAATCACATGCAAGTGATCTACTAAAGAATGTTTTAATGAATACTGGTAAGAGCATACAGAAAGCAGGTCAGGGAGGATAAAGAAAATAAAGATATAATTTCAGATATAGTCCCTGCCTGTTTCTACAGTAAGAATTCTTAAGTCTCTTACATAACTTCTTTAAGTTTTTGGCATGTGAATATCATGCATTTTTTGGTTTATATTCCTAAGAATAGAATTTATTGGTCAAAGCATATGTGTATATTTAACTTAAGTAGATTTTACTAATTGTGCCACACTCTTACCATGCCAGGTGTTGTCATCTTTCTCATGTGGGTCACTATGATGGTGGGAATTTATCCATAGACATTTGGGCTATTTCCATAATTTGGCCATTGTAAATAATGCTGCAGTAACCATAGAGATACATATACCTTTTTGAATTAGTGTTTTCATATTGTTTGAGTAAATAACCAGTAGTGGAATTACTGGATCATGTGGTAAGTCTATTTTTAATTTTTTGAGGAACCTCCATACTGTTTCCCACAGTGGCTGCACAAATTTACATTCCCACCAACAGTGCATGAGGGTTTCTTATTTTTTGAATAATTTATCTTACAGCTTTGAATCTTTTCTTTATTAATTTTTTAATGAGTCTCACAGATTTGAACATATACTTTCTTATTTAACTTTTATTTAAAGTTTTATTTATTTATTTGACAGAGAGAGAGATCACAGGTAGGCAGAGAGGCAGGCACAGAGAGAGGAGGAAGCAGGCTCCCTGTTGAGCAGACAGCCCCAATGCAAGCCTCCATCCCAGGACCCTGAGATCATAACCTGAGTCGAAGGCAGAGTCTTAATCCACTGAGCCACCCAGGTGCTGGAACATATACTTTCTTATATACTTTTAGGTGATCTGTGTATTTTTCTCATGCTTCTTCTTTAATGTAAAGATACATTGATAATATATTTTTAAATTTCCAGATAGGCAAGGTTTATTTTTTTGATTTTACAATTGTTATTTTTGCATTTTGCCATTGTGATAAGAATGTATAGCATTGGCGTTAGTTCTTTGGAATGTATTGGGGTTTCCTTTTATTGTAGATAAACATGGCTTCTTTTGTGAAAACTTGTAATCTGTATTTTTTTAAAAACTGTAATAGGCTATTTTTTTCTCTTTTTTTTAATTGATACTTAAATTTTTTTCCCAGTGTTCCAAGATTCATTCCCCATTCCCCACACCCAGTGCTCCATGCCATAGGTGCCCCCAGTACCTACCACCAGGCTCTCCCATCCCTCCACCCCCCTCCCTCCAAGTCCCTCATTTTGTTTCTGTGTCCAAAGTCTCTGTTTTTTCGTTTCTCCCCCTGGATTACCCTATTTCCCATTTACTTTCCTTCTCCCACTGTCCTCCAGGTTACCCCTCATGCTCTGCAAGTAAGTGAAACCATGTGATACTTGACTTTCTCTACTTGGCTTATTTCACTCAGCATAATCTCTTCCAGTCCTGTCCATGTTGCTACAAAAGTTGGATATTCCTCCTTTCTGATGGAGGCACAATATTCCATTGTATATATGTACCACATCTTCTTTATCCATTCATCTGTTGATGGGCACCTTGGCTCTTTCCACAGTTTGGTGATTGTGGCCACTGCTGCGATGAACATTGGGGTACATATGGCCCTTCTTTTCACTACATCTGTATCTTTGGGGTAAGTGCCCAGTAGTGCAATTGCAGGGTCATAGGATAGCTCTATTTTTAATTTTTTAAGGAATCTCCACACTGTAATCTTTATTTTCTATTTGGTGGACAGGAAGTTCTCTATAGAACTACTATCCTAAGTTTACTAATTATATTCTTCAGATTTTCTCATGTTTTGCCTATTTATCTGCTTGATCTGATTTTGAGAGGCTATCATAAATTTTCAACTGAAATGCTTATTTTTAAAAAATTGAATTTTAGGGGCGCCTGGGTGGCTCAGTTGGTTAAGCGACTGCTTTCGGCCCAGGTCATGATCCCGGAGTCCTGGGTTCAAGCCCCGCATCGGGCTCCCTGCTCGACGGGAAGCTTGCTTCTCCCTCTCTCACTCCCCTGCTTGTGTTCCCTCTCTAGTTGTGCTTCTCTCTGTTAAATAGATAAATAAAATCTTAAAAATATAAAAAAAAAAAAATTGAATTTTAACATCTATACAGTGAAGTACCAAAGTAGAAGAATACAGCCCAGTGAATTATCACAAAGTTGAAAGACTACTGTAATTAAATATTAAATAGCACATTACTAGTACCCTAGAACTGCCTTTGTGTCCCCTCTCAATCACTAGAACCCAGTTATCTCCAAAGATAACCATCAGAGTTCTTACCCCATAGAGCCATTTGCTTGTTTTAAAATATGTTAGTTGAATCATATAGTATTTTGTTTTGCGTATATCTTCTGATATTATGTGAGAGTTATACATATTGTTGTACATAGCTGTTCTTCCCTTTTTACTGTCTTCTTGTATTTCACTGAATAAATACAACAACACATCTATCCATTCTACTGTTTATGGACATTTGTGTTATTTTTATTATTGGCCATTATGAATAAAACTACTATGAATATTTTCACCGTATCTTTTGGTACATGAATGTCATGCATTTTTTAGTTTATATTCCTAGGAATAGAATTTATTGGTCAACAAGTATGCATATATTTAACTTAAGTAGATTTTACCAATTGTGCCACACTCTTACCACTCCAGGTGTTGTCATCTTTCTCATGTGGGCCACTATGATGGTAGGAATTAATACCACATTGTGGTTTTAGTTTTAATTCCCCTAATAACTAATATGGTTTTGCAGTTGTTTAAAAAAATCATTGCCATTTTACCAAGTGTCTATTTAGATTTCTTGTGGATTTTCTATTAGGTTTCCTGTCTTATTCCTATTGATTTGTAGGAATTTATTATTTATTCTGGATATAAGATCTTTTCCAGTTGCAAATACTTCTTATTTTATGGTTCACCTTCGCAATCTCTTAATCAGGTTTTTGATGAACTGAAATTCTTTCTTTTTTGTTTTTTTAAAGATTTTATATATTTTTTTGACAGAGAGAGAGATCACAAGTAGGCAGAGGGAGAGAAGGAGGTAGGCTCCCTGCCGAGCAGAGAGCCCAATGTGGGTCTCGATCCCAGGACCCTGAGATCATGACCTTAGCTGAAGGCAGAGCCTTTTTAACCCACTGAGCCACCCAAGCACCCGATGAACTGAAATTCTTAATTTATTATACTTCAATATATCTTTTTTGGTGTGATGAGTACTTTTTATGTCCCTTTTAAGAACTCCCTTCTTACACCAGTTGAAGAATATATTTTATGTTTTCTTCTAAATCAGCACTGTCTATTAACGATATAATGTGAGCCAGGTATTTGTACTACATACGTAATCTTATTATTTATTTATTTATTTATTTATTTATTTATTTATTTATTTGAGAGACGGTGAGAGAGAGAACATGGGGGTGGGAGAGGAGGGACAGAGGGAGACAGAGAATCTTAAGCAGACTCCATGCCTAGTGTAGAGCCCAACATAGGGCTCAATTTCACAATTTTGAGATTGTGACCAGAGGTGAGATCAAGAATTGGACACTTAACAGACTGAACCACTCAGGTGCCCCATGTTCCACATATTTAATTTAATTTTAACTTAGCCATTTTAAAAGAAGAGTGAAACAGGTAAAATTAACATGAACGATATAATTATTAATCAGAATTTATTATTCTTTTTCTAAAAATAAGACTTCAAATTCTAGTGACTATTTTATACATAAAGCGCATCCTGGTTGGCCTAGCCATGCTTCAGAAGCTGATAATCCCATGTGCTAATGACTATCATATATCAACCTATTCGAGAAGCTTTCATGATATGCCATTCACATTTAGCTTCACCACCCGTGTCGCTGTTCTGTGTGTGTGGTGTGAGGTACCAGGTCTAACAAGGAAACTATGTTGCTTCTAGAATTGAAGGCAGATCTTTAGGACCTAGATCCAATCTGGGTCCTTTGGAACGAAATCGGGCCTTGATGATTCTGGGACTTTGAAAGTGTCTCTCATCTCTGCATATTCTTTTTTATTTCATGAGGGTTTACTCAACATGGTGGAGCACATGGCCACATCTTTGCGACTTCTGGTAGTTGAGAAAAGATCAATCTCATTCTGTTTAGTAATGTCCTGGCTCAGGTTACATTCCTATACCCGGCAGCCTGGAAGAGGATAACTTTTGGCCAGATCATTACATGCCCATATTTACAATCATGGGACAGAAATTATAACCAGAAAAGGGAAGCTACCAGAGTACATCACATCTTTTTCTTCCCTAAGATACTTTTAGAGAGCTGGAGTTACCCATTGTGTATAGAGAGCACTAGATAAATATTTGCAAATAACACTAATTTGACAGGAACGCTTGAAATGAAGCCTGAAACAGAAGGAATGTAAATGCCACGGCTTAGAACTCATTTTTATGATACACACATATTTGAAGACCCTAAATTCTTAGTTTACCGGTTTAGGACTATTGATTATAAGAGTTTGTTAACATTAAAGATAACTCAACATTTTCTTTATAACCTGAATTTTCTGCAGATTTGTGGGTGGTTGGAAGAGGTATGCTGTATCTTTGGTGATTATATGCAGCTTTGCAAAATTTTTGAATATGACTCTCTTATATAATAGTACAGTCCTTTTGGTCATTAGTGAAACTTCAAGATTTTTTTCAAAATACTACAAAGAAGGAAAATGTTACTTGATATTAAAAGAATATTTTTCCTTCTTTTAGAATTTATCTGACTTCCTGTCTGAGTGGGGTCATAGTCTCAATTGATTAGTTCAGTCATTTAGCACAAAATTTAAAATTGAAGTGTGGTTCTGTGGGAGGTAAAGATGAAAAGTTATTCCCTGGGATTCCTAGGGTTCTACTTTTAACTCATATTTCTTCAGCACTAATCGATTCTCTTTTGGGGAAAACAGAGAACTCTCTCCTCACTTGTGTGAGGGGAAGGACAGGTAGGGAGAGAAGAAGTGAAGAATCTTCCTTTAGCTTCTTTTTTTTAGGAGTGTTGACAGATTGAATGAGGGAAACTACCCATTTTTACTTTATGAAAGGCATAACAACTGAGAAAAACTATTTATTTTGGCTGTATAAAAACCTTAACTTGGGATACCCAAAGGAAATTAGATAGGATTTAGGTGGATAATATAAAAGTTTTGAAATGATAAAGGCCCAGTTATTTGGATGGAAGAGCATTGAGGTGGTAGAATTTTCTCAGATGCCAAAATAACAGAAATGGTTCTAACCTTCTCTGTGCTACTTTCCTAGTGGCTGCTTCTTTCTTGCACTCTCCTGAACCTCCCACCCACCTCATCCCCACCTCGCTCACACAAGTTTTTTGTTCGTTATTCTTGTTCAAATATTTCTAAGTGTATTAAATGATGTTTGTAAATGTAGCGTCAGGGTTATGATAACATTTAATTCTCACTGAATCCGAAACCATCCATAACCACCGCCAAAAGTGATATCTAGGATTCTTTATCTTTTGCTATTTGCTTTATGGACATTAGATTAAGAAAGTTAGTAGGGTTTAAAATGTTTTGCCTTTCTAACTGTTTTAAGTAAACATTTTAACATTAGCTTATATTTCAAATTCATTTTAAATTTATAATCATGATATAACAATAGTCTACAAACTTTAGAAAAAAATCATATGTATCACAACCTTGCAAAATTATTATTCTATGTATTCTTTTTCAGGGTTTTGCTATATGTATAGTTTTATGTCATTGTAATGACTGCTTACTTTTGAAATTAATTTTTTGGACATTCAATGAAACAACATGTAAATGAAGAATATGTATCTTTTACTTAGTTTAGGAGATTACCTAGAGCTGAGGAGAATCAGAAAATAGCTATTTTCTGGAATTTTTTTTTAAGTTTCTCACACTCAGATGGTGATTTTAAAGACACATTTATTACAGGTAGCAAGAAATCTTTTTTGTCTATAATGTTGAGTAAATCTCACAATTGTTATGTGCATGACAGCAGCGCCACAGTATCGTCCTGGCTTCCTAACTACTAGATTTGACTCTATTATTCAGAGGCGCCCCCCTCCAAAAAAAGAACTAAGCAGGAAACATGAAATCTAAAAACTTTTTGCCATTAACAATGCAGCTTTGGATTGTGTTCTATTATCAAAGCTTTTGCATGTGAAATGTTTCACCCAGTAAGTTTAAAAAGAAACTCCTTACAAAGCAGTGATCATTTCCTGTTTCATTTTTCATTTTCTTTTCACGTAAAGAGCTTTTGTCCGTCACTAGGAGTTGCTTTAAATCTCTGGGAAGGTCTGTTCTGAATTTACTACTCTTGGATTGGTTAAGGTCCCTTTTAAGTGCGTGCTTTGTTCTCTGAAAAGCTTAGGTCAGTTGAGTAACATGCTTTTTTTTTTTTTTTTTTTAAGAGCTGAGTAATGCTGGAGCCTTCTCATGTGGCTGATGCAAACCTGGAGAATTTGCATCATCATTAAGCTGGAGTAAGTTGGTGTGACAGGCAAGCGCTTAAATACCAGCCCCCGAGGAAGCTGAGCTGGTCTGTAATCTTAGGGCAGTAAGAGCCGCAGCAGCAGCAGAGGTGGTCCGAGGTGGTGGAGGAGCGAGAGCGCCAGGAATACACAGGTGTTTCTGAGGAGTAATTAGATAGCTGTGAAGGAGAAAACACACCTTTGAGTTCCTACCTGTGAACACAATAGCACTGAGAGAGACACTTTGAAAGCAAAGAGGAAGAGGTTTGTTCACTCACACCACGAGACACCCAAGTTGAAAGTTTGGGGTTTTATTTTTTTTTCCTCTGTTTCATTTTTTCCCCGTGTGTCACTACAATGGTCAGAAAGCCCGTCGTGTCCACCATCTCCAGTGGAGGTTACCTGCAGGGGAATGTTAATGGGAAGCTGCCTTCCTTGGGTGGCAAGGAGCCCCCTGGGCAGGAGAGAGTGGTGCTGAAGAAGAAAATCACTTTGCTGAGGGGCATCTCCATCATCATTGGCACCATCATTGGAGCAGGAATCTTCATCTCTCCCAAGGGCGTGCTCCAGAACACGGGCAGCGTGGGCATGTCTCTGATTATCTGGACAGTCTGTGGGGTCCTGTCACTATTTGGTGAGTGCAGCTTCTTCCGGGGAAGGGGGGTGTCTGTGCCGCTGGGCAGTTTGCTGTCTGGGAAAACAAAGGGTAGTATTTAAGGAATGACCGAATGGCACAGGCTACATCAAGCTTTCTGATTTGTGTTTAAGTGTGCGAACTACCCAAACACGGTGTTCACTGCTGGCAGGACCCTGAATTCCACCACGTTGCTTCCTGCAGCCCGGATTCCCTTGTCCTGACTAAGACAGACTGTTTTCTGACTTTCCCTGTGGCGATGAGAGCGAAAGCTAACTGATGACCATGTAAAATACGTGCGAACTTTCTGTACCAGGCAGTTTGCTTCCTTATGTATGTTTGAGGCATCTTGGCAGCCGGTGCGCTGAATGAAACACCTGTGAAGTGAAACCTGGCGTGGCCTATTTAGGCACGGAACTGAGCATTCAGCAGAAGTGTTACGGTGCTTTCTTTTATTGCCAAAACAAACCAGGGGGGATGGGGTGCAGTCTTTTTCTTTTTAACTTTTTAACTTTGCGCGTCTGTCAGTTCCTAATATTTTCTCAACAGTCCTTGCCATGATTCTATGTGTGATGGCACATAACTCGATCCCTGTTATAAGTGGGAATATTGCAAGGGTCTGAGCATATTTCAATTTTTTTTCACTCTCTCATCTCTCCCTAACACCTATAAAAATTTGCAGTATAAATAGTAAAACTGGAATTGGGTGTTAGCTTGCTGTGCTTGCCCAGCTCTGGTTCCTTCATTTATGGTTCACTTGGTCTTCAGGGACAGGGATGACTGTCCACCTGTCCACCCAGTCAATCTGAAAGGAACTACTTCCAGAAGTATGATGGTCAAGTCTGCTTCAAAATCTAGATCTCTTTTATTGATTTGATGTTAATAGCAAAGAGGTAATAAATGCCTTTTATGGGGTTGGCCAATTACCAGAGAGCTACCGGAGGTAGTTATAAAGGTGACAAAAACCGGTGGATGGTCGAAAAAATTAAATTTTGCTTACACTGTGTGGTAAATGTCCAAGATATATTTGCTCTTTTGTGGCAACTAGTGTCTTTTAATTCTCAAGGGCTCTACTCTTTAAAGGTACTAGCACAAAGCTTTATCTTAACTAACGCTTGGTTCTACCTGTAGCCATCCATTCATTCTTAAGGCCTTTTGATGTTTTAAGCCATCACTTTAGATGGTCATCTAGAGAACCTAAATCTCCATTATTAGGGGGAAAGTATTTCAAGGAAAACTTGTCCAAACAAAGCCTTAGTATAGAAAGAGCCATAAAATAATTATTTTTCAGTTTTTAAAAAGTTTGTGGTATTCTGCATGGTTCTGGCGTGTACATCTATAAACAATTAGAAACCTAACTCTTGCTCTCCTTAGATGACTGTGAATCCTCAGCCTTTAATCATCTACGAATACTTGGTAAATTGAGAATGAATCAATGTCTAATAGGAAAAACCATAACCAATTTCCTGGACTTTTCATACTTACATACACGCGGTTCCTACTCTGTGATTTGAGGTGTGTATATAATAAAAAGTTAGTCAGATATAGTAACATGGATTAGGCTGAGGACTGAACTAGTTAAAATTCTATTGTGCTATGAAAATATGGTTCTGTGTAAGTACAGCAACTCAAGCAGATTCTCAGGGGAAAAAAAGTTAAAAGGGCTAGCAAAGGTTACATTTGAGTTGATACTGTTTGATTACTGATCACAGGGAGCATGCTCCTGTATTAATCTACGTATCTATATTTACATTTTATTTGCCATTTAAGTTCCTAGGAACTTTTTGACAGGAATGCCTTCCTAACAGGAAGCAAAGCAAAATGTAAGGAAAACAAACCCTTTTTCTTAAAACTCTAGAACTCTGGGACTAAGAGTAAAGAATCTATATATTTGGTTTAAAATTTTTTTAAAGCCAGGGTCAATACATAGATTTTTACATCCTGTTTTGGACTTTTTTCATCTGGGTAAAATGGTTATGGAGCTTGTGATTTTTAAATGAAAATCTCATTCCTCCAGAACTAAATTTAAACCTAGGGCAACCATCCTGGAGTTTCAGCAAAGCATACACAGGTCTAGGTATTGATTCTTGGACAATAAATTCTGCGGTACTTAAGACTTTCCAATAACATTTTATATTGGAAACTTTTTTTTTGTACAGGCCACCAACATGGCACCTGGTTTCAAACAGAGTGAATTGTAGTTCATTATAATTAGTTACAAATAAACAAGCTATATTAGTGATCCTCAAATATCAATCTACAGACTAGTTACTTTAAAATCATCTGTACAAATCTTACAGTAATAGATTTCTTTGGATCCCTCTATTGGAGATCTGGACTCACTTGGTAGAGAACAGGTGTGGAGTATGGACTTGGAGTCTATTTCTTGTGTGTATTTAAATAAAACATTTACTTCCAGGTGATTCTGATACAGAGCTGAGTTCAAGAATAGGATAAATGATACTAAGATTTCACTGAATATCCAAATTTTACTCCTCTTGCACAGTTCTGCCTGAAGCTTTTCTGATCAGTAATAATTTCCCACACTTTCAGGCTCTGAAGTAGCTCAGCCAAAAATTGTGTCACATTTGTAGTATGAACAGAATTTGCACATAGTATCAAGATGTACTTTTCATTTTCTTGATAGTTGCGCAAATTAATAAGTATATTTCTTGAGGTGTTCTCTTTGTATCAGGCCTAGTACTATCCTTGGAGCCCATTATCACGTGTACACATGAGTCCCTTATGAGGCGAGAATCAAGATCTCCCTTTTACAGAGGAAGAAATGTAGGTTTGGGGAGGCTACATAGCTTGTTCAGATCCATGTGAATTGTATTGCTAAATGTTGAAATTGCTAGTTGTTTATGACTAATTGTACCTGATATACATGTCATAAAATCTTTTTTTAAATAATATGCTATTTCAACAACCCAGCAGTGTGCAGTTCAAAAAAAATCCAAGAAAACCATTTGTAGAAATAGAATATTGGAGTCAAAATTCATTTTTTGACAAACCGTATCCTACAAATTAAATGAGGTCTTGCAAGGCCTAGAGTCTATACTTTTCTGAAGAACAAATGTATCTTGTTAATTTTGATGTGCAACAGAAATATTATTTATTAAAAGGATTCCTTTCTTTTTTTTAAAAAAGATTTTATTTATTTATTTGACAGAGAAAAACACAGCTAGAGAGGGAACACAAGCAGGGGGAGTGAGAGAGGGAGAAGCAGGCTATGGGCTGAGCAGGGAGCCCGATGCGGGGCTTGATCCCAGGACTTCGGGATCATGATCTGAGCTGAAGGCAGACATTTAACCCTCTGAGCCACCCAGGTGCCCTTGAGATTAAAAATTCTTAATTATATTTTAGAAGTTTGTCTTCACTATTTCAAATAAAATTACTCCATTTGAATACAATGAACTAGATCTCAAAGAAGAGGAAGTTATAAGGAGAATTTGGTGGCATCTAACAATCAGATGACTGCTTCTTTTTTTGAAATAAGGATTTCCGGGTTCCTGGATGGCTCAGTCCTTAAGTGTCTGCCTTAGGCTCAAGCCATGATCCTGGAGTCCCGGGATCGAGCCCCACATTGGACTTCCTGCTCCACAGGAAGCCTGCTTCTCCTTCTCTCACTCCCCCTGCTTGTGTTCCCTCTCTAGCTGTTTTTATCTCTGTCAAATAAATAAAATCTTAAAAAAGAAGAAAAGAAAAAGAAATAAGGACCTCATTCAAACCAAATGATGTAGTAACATCTCATGTAACATAAACATTATTGTAACAATTCCTCTATTGGATGACTAGATAATATTTTAACTTTGTACCTTTTTATTATGTACATTTCACAGGAGCCCTGTCCTATGCTGAATTGGGAACAAGTATAAAGAAATCTGGTGGTCATTACACATACATTCTGGAGGTGTTTGGCCCATTACCGGCCTTTGTACGAGTCTGGGTAGAACTGCTCATAATACGGTAAGAGCATAGATGAGAAAAGATATTAAGGAAAAATAAACTCATTCATTAAACCCTCTTTAAATCATCTTAATTATTTTTAACTGATTAGGAATATGCATGCTATGTGATTATGTTGTAAACATGTCTGTTTCAGGGTTTGAAATGTGTATGAAATACCTCTGTCAATTAATGTTTTTAATGCAGTTTTGTCACCGGCAGTAGTTCTCTAACCATGCCAGACTTTTAAAGTAACTAATTTTCTTTAACATTCAATTATTCTCTAACATTTCTAGAGAATATGTTGACCTGAAAGGATGTGAAGCATGAAAATCTACCTTGATAAATCATACTTTTGGGCTGGTTACACAACATCGATTGTTATGTTAGTAGTTAGAGTTTTTCTTTTTGTAGATTACATTGTCATTCAACTTTACTCTGTTGTCATGACCGGGAAACTTCTGCGCCTAACAACCTAGTGTGTCACTGAGTTTACTACTTTCCAAAAACAAAACAAAGCTTGAGTGACTCACTTCCTCTCGTGAGGCAAATCAGTGAACTATAGTTGCGAAAAAAAAAATATTGCTGTAAGATATGTTCTGCTTTCTAATTGTCTTGGCTTAAATTCAAACCAAATAGTGCTAAGTCACTCTGAATAGCAAATTTCCTTTACCTTTGCGGGAAATCTGTGTTGTCATATGAGAAGTGTGGAGTATCAGTTCCTTAAGGCTGATTGCTACCATAAAATGTGGCTTGCACATTCTGATTGCAGAGTTTAACAGAAGTAACTGGAGAAACTTGCTCTTACTGTAGACATGCGGAGCTGAGAGCTCCTGTGAGATTTTATCCCAACATTTGGGGCATAAGAGGCAAATGCAGAGGTAGTAAGTATCAGTTTGGCACTAAGCATGATTTTTATAGTTGTAGGTATCTCTTTTCTAACAAAGCCCTTAGAATAGTATTTACTGTCTAAGCCTGTTCTCATTTTAGACAATTCAGCTTTATTTTAAGCTTGTTATAATGAAATAATGATAAATATTTTTGTCCTTTTCTAAAATCCAAGATTTGCCTGGGATGTACCTTCTACTCTTTTTTGATTTATTTGAATATTACTCTTCAAAGGTTAACCTAAATCCTATCTTTCCACAGTCCATTTCCTGTTCACCCTAGTTTATAGTTCTTTCCTCTCTTAATTCTTCTGAAAAAATGCAGTCTCTCTTTTGACATTCAACATGACATCTTGTATTCTTACTTAGTATTTCCAGGTGTCTATGTTCTGTTTCCCCCATCAGAACTTCAGGCATTTTAAGTATATAAGACCGATTCTCACACTTTTTGAAACTATTATACTTCTTAATCTTTTTTTTTTTTTTAAAGTTTATTTATTTGACAGAGAGAAACACAGCCAGAGAGGGAACACACGCAGGGGGAGTGAGAGCGGGAGAAGCAGGCTTCCCTCCGAGCAGGCAGCCCAATGTGGGGCTCGATCCCGGGTCTCTGGGATCATGACCTGAGCTGAAGGCAGTCACTTAACCAACTGAAACTATTATACTTCTTAATCAGTGTGCTGAGTATCACAGATAGTAAGTTCTTTTTGAGCTTTTGAGCAGTCTTATTAAATTCTTTTTGAACAATTTAGTTCTTTTTGACTGAAAGTTTAAGTTTACAATATTTTTAATACAGCATCCTTATCATTCAAATGAAGACACTACTTATTCTGAGTATTGGCCTATCAGGGTGGTGGGCTTTGGAGCCTGAGTTAGCTGCATTTGAATCCCTCTTTAGCTGTGCATTTGTTTCATGGCTTTGGCTCATTGCTTGGCATTTTAATGAACATGATCACTCTGTTCATAGTAGGACAGATACAGTGCATATTCACTTACTTGTTCATTCCTTAAACAGCTACTGACTGCTGAATGGTATGTTAAAGAGATCTAAAGTGGAATGAGCCACAGTTCCTTTTCCCAAGTAGCCCATAATTAAACCTTAGCTGCATAAGAACTGCTTCATTGTGTGTGTATGTGTGTGTGTTTGTACTGACAGAGGAAATTACCTAGATATATTCCAGAAGCTTTTAATGAAGGGTTCACATATTTCTTTGTATTATAAGGGACTCACATTGCTTGGTTGGTCTTCCAAATAAGCAGAGTAATGAATGACTTGAGGATTGACAAGATACCTAGGCACTTTAATATTTCTTATCTGCTGACAGCACCCATGATCTCTAAATACTTAAAATGATGCTTCATACTTGCCAGATATAATTTATAGAACACAGATTTCAAGAAAGTAAATATCATACATCAATACATAGCATGGGTCATTAGACTGAATTCACACATTAACTATATATTCAAATATTTATTGGGTTTCTACTTATGATAGATACTTTAATAACCACTGGGGATAAAATAGTGATTAAGATGGACAGGGTCTGGAATTCATGGAGTTCAGGGTCACGTGAGGGAAATAGTTATCAACCAAGAATCACATAGTGAAGATAAAGTTTCTACTGTGATAGGCACCATGAGAGGGAAACCATGAGACTCAGTAAGAGGGTGTACCCATGGAGCTCTCAGCCTATCAGAAGGTTAAAGGAACTTCCTTGAGCAAAAAAAGATTGAACAAAGATATGAGGTATAAAAAAACCACCAATGAGTTGCAGGGCTTCCTGGCAAATGGTATTAGCTCTTTCTAGTGGGAAGAGGCAAACCAAGAGGAAGGGAATGCTTAGACCAGTTGAAGCCATAACTGAAGAATTTTGCATATCCTGAGCATGTTTTGAAAGCACTAAAATGACGTGATCAGATTTTAATTTATACATTAAAAATTTGCAAATGAGGGGCACCTGGGTGGCTCAGTTAGTTGGGCGACTGCCTTCGGCTCAGGTCATGATCCCGGAGACCCGGGATCGAGTCCCACATCGGGCTCCCTGCTCAGCAGGAAGCCTGCTTCTCCTTCCCTCACTCCCCCTGCTTGTGTTCCCTCTCTGGCTGTGTTTCTCTATATTAAATAAATAAAATCTTAAAAAAAAATTTGCAAATGATAAAGAATAGGAAAAATCATCTTTTGGGGGCAGAAGAAAAGAGGGTCTTTAGGAAAAGAAGAAAATAAAAAAAATATATGATGCTGTCTAATATAGCAGGCCAACGTTGGAACATAATGGTGGTTGGTTTTCTGACAATCTAGGGATTTAGAATAGGTGCTGAGTAACTATGAGAAGAGAAGCTGAAAGTGAAGATTGGTATGAGAAATTAGATAATTCCATGAACTTTCCTGTGTATTTAAAGAATATGCATTCATATAGAAATATATTTAAAGGCACATGCAATTATCTCTTAGAAAATTTGAAGAACTAAAGTAGAATGGTTCATTACCTATTTTATTGTAGGTCTGAACTTATTTTTATTTTTTTTAGGCCTGAACTTACTTAATTTTCTTATCTCATGGGTGTTTTCTCAGTTGTATAAAATCACAACAGCATTTCTATTTTTAACTCATACTTCGCATCTAATTGTTTCTGTGAAATTAAGAGTAATCACTTGGCTCTTCAAGTTTTTGTTCTGGAAAAAAATAAGAAGAATACAATGTAAAAGACAAAAACATATATTTGCAATCAGCATTTATTAATAATAATTTTTGAAGTTGGGCTTTGTATTCATTTTTCTGACCATGCCCTGACTCATTAGAGCTATACCCTTAAGCCATTTGTGCTTGTGGCTGGACTTTAGTTGCTGACTCATTGAGAAGACTGCTTCTTATAAAGCCCAGCTCCATTAGGATCTCAAATAATAAACTAGATTTTTAAGAAAAAAAAAAGTCAAATCTAGGAGAGCAGGGACAAAATTGATAGCACCCAGTCTTGCTTTCATGCATTTGAGAAGTTTAAACTAGCCATCAATGTTATAGGCCATATTTTATTTGGAATGTCTGTGACAACCTAATCAAATAGGAAGTTTGGAAAATTATAGGCTTTTATATTCAACATGTTCTTTATATTGAATAACATTACCTCAAGGTAGAAAAAAGTTCAGTGAAGATGCTTTTTGCTTTTTCCTTTGTTAACCTAATTTTTTTTTTTTTTTTCCCAGCCCTGCAGCCACCGCAGTGATTTCTCTGGCCTTTGGACGCTACATTCTGGAACCCTTTTTTATTCAATGTGAAATTCCTGAACTTGCAATCAAGCTCATTACAGCTGTGGGCATAAGTGAGTATCATAGATATAAATATGAAAAGGAGAAAAAAAAGCAAAAGTGATTGATGACAAGATTTCTGTGGACTTTTTGCATGATGGGACTGCTCTCCACATGCTTTTTTGGCTTCAGTTCTTTGCCAAATTTGTGTTGGAAAATAAAAAAAAATAAGGACTCAGAGTGATCCCGGGTATTCTATTATATGCCAGTTTTGCAGTGGATCAGTAGATATGATGGGTAACCTTTTCATATAGGCAAACAAAAACCACCTTGTTCGTAGAATTTTAAAGATGAAAACCCGGCAATTTTTTTTAAAGATTTTATTTATTTATTTGACAGAGAGAGAGAGATCACAAATAGGCAGAGAGGCAGGCAGAGAAAGAGGGGGAAGCAGGCTCCCTGCTGAGTAGAGAGCTCTATGTGAGACTCGATTCCAAGACTCTGAGATCATGACCTGAGCCAATGGCAGAGGCTTAACCCTTGGAGCCACCCAGGTGCCCCCAAACACCTGCATTTTTAAAAATTTTTAAAAAAATTTATTTTTTTGATAGAGAGAAATATAGCTAGAGGAGAATACAAGTAGGGGGAGGGAGAGAGGGAGAAGCAGGCTTCCTGCCAGGCAGGGAGCCCGGATGCGGGGTTCGATCCCTGGATCCTGGGATCATGACCTGAGCCAAAGGCCGACACTTAATGACTGAGCCATCCAGGTGCCCCCAAAACCCAACGATTTTATGAGTTTTTCACTTAGAAATTATCCTTCGTCACTGACAGTGTGTTGAATGTTAACTCACTTATCCTCATGGAGTGCTCATGGGTGTGTATGTTGTATTCACACATTTTAATGTTAGCAGACTATAGCTCTCAGTGTTGTAGTTTTACTGTCCAGTGATGTTCATGATCAAATTCTTCTTTTAATATGTGGTTATTAGTACCACTTTTCAGATTAGCTCTCCAAATTGGGAATTTGCTCGTTTTTATCAATGTGCACAAATACTAGATATTTTTTGAAGGAAATAAAAAAGAGGAAAATACACAACATTACATAAGCGATATGAAGCCAAACCTTTCACTATTATGGGAAACAATAACTTAATTGTAGATGCTAACTGAATCAGTTTTAAGAATCAATATGGTCACGTTTGATTAAGAACTGTCTGAAAATAGTAAACGATGCAGGAATAACTGAACTGCATACTCATGAAAAATATTCCAGTTATGCGTGGTTAAAGTATTTCAACAGAACAATGAGGAGAGCAATGCACATTTGCCAGTAGAGAGGAGAGTGATTTGTTTGCAGGAAAGAGTTAGGAATTACACATAAAAATATCTCTAGTGTAGATACATATATTTTTGAACTTAGATTCATTCTGGATTTGCTATTTTATCTACCAAACATGCACACACTAATATTCTGTGAAATCTTTGAAGGAAGACAACGAAAAATACTCGAAGTAGACATTTCTGAGTTCTGGAGAGGTAATGGCAAATTTAACTCATCATGCCCTTAACACGCTACAGGTGTGAGACTCAGGGACAAATCTTTGAACCTTTCCACACCTCAGTATTCTTACTTATAAATCCTCCAGAGTCTTCCGAAGGTGTTTTGTGAGGATAAAATGATATTAAATAACACAACATATATATATATATATATATATATATATATAGTGTTTTGGGTAATGCCTGCAATTTCTTAAGAACAAATTGCAAGTTGCAAATATTTATACTTTTGTAGGAAAACATCATTTGAGGTTCCATGAGACCAAGGGCCCTTTCACTGCTATATTTCCAGCCCTTCACATGGCTCTTTGTGTGGTATTTGTGTTTAATAAATATTTGTTGACTGACTAATTTTATGAGAAGAGTGCTAAGAATTTTTCTTTAGCAGAAAAATCTACTTGTTAAATCTGGAGGATAAAATATCTTCCGTTTTCTCAGGCAGTAGGACAGTGGTGGTAAATGAAACAGAATTTGTTCAATGTGATCTTCAGATCTAATACCATGCGCTTTTGTGAGATGAACCGTCTTAACCTAGTAGTTACAGCTTAGGTTCTGAAGGCAAACAGCCTGGAATTGAAACTTATTGTGACAGTTCCTTAGTTATGTGATTTGGAGCTAAATATTAAACCTTCTTCAGCACTACTTTTATTTATTGGTAAAATATCTGTAGAAAGATAATCTGTCTTAGATGCCTACAGAAAGATGAAATTACATCAGATTTTTAAGGCCTTTAGCAAAAGGCCTACTTATATGTTGAAAGTTCTTGCTAAATCTGGTGTCTCACTTGAACTAACAGCCATTATTATAACCATTATATCCTTGTCCCTCAAATGACTGAGGCAGAATCATACCACAATTATTATATTCAAAAAGAAGATAGAGGTAATGTTTTTGAGAGGTTTGTAAATTTACAATAAACGTTTTAAAAGCTATCTCTAGAGTAGGCACATGTATTTCTCAATTTAATTAGAAGAATTAGCAAGCTTTCAGTAGATAGTATGTAAACATTTACAAGTCTGCAAATATTACCTGCTTTGAACTTCAAATGAGATGGATAATCGCAACATACTACATCTAAGAGTCTGGATGACTCTTTTTCTTTATCCCAGTGCTATTAGACTTTTTGAAGAGAAGATGTGTATTTTGGAGGAGAGAATGGAAACTGATCAAACCAAAATTTTAGCATGATTATGGGTAAGGCTAACTAAGCAAGTTGTGGTTTACCCAACTCCTGTAGTAGAGATTGGTGACAGAAGAGTTCACAAGACCTGAGTAAATCTTGGATGAACCTAAACATTTTCATCATTTTTGCCATTAGTTTTTTTTTTTTTAAGATTTTATTTATTTGTTTGTCGAGGGAGGGGACACAAGCAGGGGTAGTGGTAGGCAGAGCAGGTAGAGGGAGAAGCAGCTCCCAGCTGAGCAAGGAACCCGATGCAGGACTTGGTCCCAGGACCCTGGGATCATGACCTGAGCCGAAGGCAGATACTTATCAGACGGAGCCAACCAGCTGTCCCCATTTTTGCCATTAGTCATAAGAATAGCTTATAAATCTTCATGTTCCAGAAGTTTGCAAACTTGAGATGCTGAGGAAATGCATTCCTATAATTAGAAGCACTGAAAGAGAAAACTAGGGATTGTTATGACTCAGTGGTAGGTAATGTAAATCAGTGGCCTCACTGGGAAAGTAAGACTCTTCTTTGAGAAGAATTTAGCTTTAATGTGGCAACAGGGTGGTCATGGAGTTGAAGGAGAAATTTGCCTGGGGGAATATCTCTGCTATTCTTCATTGCTGAAAGTGAGTATTGGTGATTTTTCTGCCTACAAAGGATGGAAGTTTAGTGAGATGTGGAAATAGAGTTTAATTTCCCAAATTGCTTCCCTGTATTCCTTGGGGAAGGAAAGGGTTTGTGATAGTTTGAAATATCTAGTTCAAGTGTAGAAGTGCAGACCTGAAGGATCTTGTTAGAATCAAGTCACAGAAAAAAAGAAATTTCAAGTTTCGTGACATGTTAACCAACCATTTGAGAAATGATAGTGGAGTAGGAGTGGGGTGTTACTAAATGCTAATTTATCTGCCTTTTGTTGAAAATACTCAATTTTATTTCTGTCAGTTTAATAAGGAAGAAAAGTTTTTGCTTATCCAAACTCCTGTCCATTTGGGTAAACATGCAAGGCACAGGGAAGTCTAGCTGGGAAGTCTTACACATTCACATGAGGTGCTCTCCTCTAGCCCAGTCTGAGCATCATGCCTCATCACAGCTGTACAACACCAGTAAGTTTCCCTGTCCATGGAGCTTTATTTAGCAAGCACTGAAGGGTGTTTGATATATAAGATGATATCCAGTCTTTTGTTCTGGTCTCCTAAAACTCTTCCCTATATAGTATACACTCGAATGGCAGAATATTATAATAAAAATACTTTCTTCAAAATATGAAATCTCATTCCATATCCATTCCTAACTGTCTCCGAGTCTCATTTCCTTCCTCACTTAGTGTGTGTATAGGTTAGTAAAGAGCCCCACCCTGCTTCTCACCCTTGGTGGGAATAATAAGAAGAAACAAAGAAAATAACACTTGTGACTATATTATAAGAAAAAATTAGCCAGTTCCATTTGGCTTTCCCAAATTATTTTCCTGACATCACTGAATTATATGAAAGAAAATCAAGGGTCAGTTCTGGGTCAGCATTTCTGATACAGCATGTGGAGTGGTTTTGCTTAAATATTCTGAAGTCTGGTTCTACCCACCCCTTTTCTACCATACCTAAATTACCAAGACAATGTATTCTTAGGTAGATACACGTGGCATTGAAATATATGAGCACTGAAAACAACCATATCCTTCAGGAGGATGACAAATAAAATAAGGATCAAAGTATCCTGAAATCCTAGCCAAGATAAACATGAATTTTAACAGGGAGGAAGAGCCACTAGGAGTTTGAAAGAAGCAAGTATACTAGTGAGATCATGTGTGTCTTCTGAGCTCCTCCATCATTGTTACCTGCGAGCAAGGGATAAAAGTGTGGACTCTGAAGTCAGTTTACCTAGTCTATAATCCTATCTTTATGCTGACCTGTGTGAACATAAGCCTGTTAAATACTATCCCGTTTCAGCTGCCCATCTGGAAAATAAAGCCAATGATGGTGACCCCATCATAGAGAGATGAGGATTAGATAACATTATCCATGTAAGTAAAGTCTTTGTACAATGCCTGCCATATAATAATAGTTTACAATTATTTAATGCTTACCAATTTTTTTTTCTTTTTAAAGATTTTATTTATTTATTTGACATAGAGAGATCATAAGTAGGCAGAGAGGCAGGCAGAGAGAGAGGAGGAAGCAGACTCCCTGCAGAGCAGAGAGCCCAATGTGGGCCTCGATCCCAGGACCCTGAGATCATGACCTGAGGGAAGGCAGAGGCTTTAACCCACTGAGCCACCCAGGTGCCCTAATGCTTACCAATTTTATTCTCAATATTGAGATCCTAGATATAGACTGTCTCTCCTTTTTAAAGATTTTTATGGCTAGAGGTATTTATGTTCTCTGAAGTCAATACATCCAGGAAATGAATGCTAGCAAAGAGAAAGGTAACCCAGGCAGCTGTTATAAAAAACCGTGGAATGATTGACTTTAACTCACCACATGGCATAACTATATAATCTGTATATTTTATCAGCTTAGCATGAGACAGTCAGAAGTAACAAGCCAAAGAAAACCTAAACCTGGGAGAAAAACCCAAAACTCAGCAAATTCAAAGACAGACTGGAATTATGGAAGTGTAGAAGGAAATACTTGCCAGTTCTTTACATTTTCTTACACATTCTCTGTAGAAACATCTCCCCTCAAATATGTATTTCTTATCTCCAGGATTTATACATACAGCTTTTGTGGCTGTGTTTCAGTTCTTAGATAAAATAAATAAAATAAGTAATTACACATTTATATTATATATAACATATAAATAACATATATATTAATTTATATCAGATATAAATAAGTAAATAAAAATTATAGCTTCCTATATTTTCCTTTTGGTAAAAAAAAAAGACCAAAATTGATATAGTTTCTAATGTGTAAATTTGGTGGTTATTATTCAAAGGAAGTAAAGCTAAGTGGGACCACAGAACTTACTCAAATTTCTTTTATTACAATGTGGGTAGATAGTCTATAAAAAACAAAATAGACATTATTTGTTGCAGAAACTCAGAAAGCACTTGCATTTTGTGAATCCCAAAGCCCCTTTTCAATATTGTTGGATAAGCAACATATGTAGACTTTAATTTCTGTGTAAAGACACATGATGAAATGGCATTTCTAATCACTTGGGGAGCTTCACCGTGCCTCTGTCCTGGCTGCCTTGTTACTTGTTAAGCTGTTTCCTTCAGGGTCATAGAGGTACATCTCAGCTGGAATTGGGTGTACCAAATAATGGTGCAATGTGTAGATGTGCAGATAAAGTGGGATTTTAAGAAACTTTTGAGAGGAATCTGCTTTAACCAGAATTTTTACTTTAGTTGCCTGAGAGAAATGCAAGGTGAGATTATCAATTCATAATATTTGCTTGATTTTGTCTTCCTTTTTTCTAAGAAAACTTTATAAAATAGAAAAGAAAACAAACGCTCATTTTTTCCCTATTTCAATAGTCATTAAGACTTATAGTCTTTATGAAAGTAATAAATCCTCTTTACTCTTCTCAAACACAGAGGTTCCAAAACCAAGAATGCTTCTTTCTTTGTATCACCCCTCTCCCTCTCTCTTCCTTCCTTTCCTCCCATCCACTTTCTTTTCTTTCTCCCCCAGTTCCTCCTTTTTCCCTCCCCTCCCCTCCCTTCCCTTCTCCTCTCCCCTTCTGTCCTCTACTCTTCTGTCCTCTCCTCTTCTGTCCTCTCCTTCCCTCCTCTCCCCTCCCTTCTTCTCTCTTCTCCTCTCCTTTCCTTTCTTTTTCCTTTGCCCTTTTTTTCTTTATATAGGATATTTCTTTTCTATTGTAGGGTACTTTCAGAAATAGTGTTTTAGTTTTTAGGAGCTCTATTTAAAAAAAAACAGTGCTGTTTTGTTGGGGTGGGAACATGAGTCCAATTTTTTTCAGGCCAGTGCTGAATCTCCTTAACTAAAAAAATAATGCTTTTCATATGATGACTCATTTATCACAGAGTCATTTGCATAGGAAAAAATAAAAGAATAACTGGATGATATAGTGGGGAGCAGGGTTGCATTAAATTATTTTCAGCACATAAGTGCTGTATGTTAGAGAAAGAAAAATAATTTTATTTTTTATCCTTCCTCTGGTAAAGTAATGTACTCTTCTGTTAACAATAGACCTGTCTTTCTTCATGTATTTAGCTTCAAACATAGGTAAAATATTATTATTATTATTTGGGGTTTCCAATCTTTCTGATCATTCTCATCATTACTTTTTTGAAACATTATATCATTAGTAAACCCCTATTTAACTTCGTATGGGATCTTCTGATCCCTTATTTTCCCATCCTCAGATTTTTAAAAAATGAAAATTATTTTACTGATTTTCACTTAAAATGCTGCATGTCCATTATAAAAATCATTAAATACATAAAAATAAAAAATAAAAAAATGATATTCTGTCATCTATAGATGCCTTCTGTTAGTATTTTGGTAAATACTCTTTCAGATTTTTTCCCCTTCATTTCTCTCTGTCTTTGTGTCTTTTTTCTATCTCACTATCTGTCCATCCATTCATCCACCCATCCTTCTCTCTGTAACTTGCTGAACTGATCAGTAGTTTATCATGAATACCCTTTCAGGCAATACATGTTTAACTACATCATGGTTTTAAATAGCTGCGTAGTAAATTATTTAAAAGCCTTCCTTTAGGGGTCTAGGCTATTTTAAAATTTTTGCCATCAATGTATATGTTATGTGTTGGTAACATTTGCACTGATTCTAAAGTTCTGAAATGAGCTAGTGATTATACAAGTCAATGGAAGCTATGAAAATAACTGGTGACTGTGTAATAGGAAACTTCCTATTGCGACTTGAATTATAAAAATCCTATGTGTTGTTTTTCACCTGAGAAATATGTTATACATTTGTGTTATTCGTTTAGGAGGGATACACATTTTAATAATAAAGCTTATAGTTAATAACTGCAAATGTCAGGTCTGAAGTAGCTTTGGCAGGGGTGAGGGGTAACACTAAATATAAACTTCTGGAAAGAGCATAAAGTTGAAATCTGTGCTCTAGAAGACCCTCTAGAAGTCATTCCAGCTGAGCATAAAAGTCAGGGTCTTAGAGTATCACTATTCATTTCATGCCTTCTTAGCTCAAAATAGTTTTTTTAAACTGAAGACCCAATTCATTCTTTTATTCTACAAAACTGTGTTGATTATTTTCTTGGGCCAAGCATGGTGCTGGACACTAGCAATACAGAGATAAAAAATCCTTGTTCTATCCTCCGGGTTATCATGGGCTATTATGTGGGGAGAGTGGGTAGTTGAGTGCTACTCAGGAAACTGTAGATGGCATCATTTAGAAAGGGAAATTCTGCTGGTTTCACACCCAAGTTGTATGCCAGTCCAGGAACTCTTTTGGATTCATTACTTACAGCTTTTTTTTTTTTTTGTCTAAGTCCCCAAACACATCTTGGAAGCCTATATTTTTACAGTAGGTTGAAAGTTACTTCTGCGTGTGCTAATTGGAAAGTGGAAAGGAAAACCAGAATGCTCACTAGGCCTAGTTCTAAGAGTGAAGAATAAGGTACTAGCCAACTTCTTGATATCTTTCTTGAGTGATTTCATCCTGGCAGGTGCATACGCGTAACATCATTACAGTAGGAAATAGCTGCCTGACTTACCAAGCTGTGGCATCATATTCAACAATTTGATTGCATATTATGATGACTTCAGAATTTGGTTAGATGTTTTTATATGATTTTTAGGAAACTGTAGTATATGCCCACTCTTATTGACATATACAAAGACCAAGAAATAAATTTTTACTGTCCGATAGTGTTATCCATGCTTCTCAAACTTCAGTGTGCATAAAAATAGCCTAGACATCTTGTTGAAATGTATCTATTAGGTCTAGGGCAGTGTCTGAAATTCTGTATTTCCAAAATGCCTTCAGATAATACCAACTTTGCTGGTTAGAGGGTAGCACTTTCAACAGCAAGGACTTAGAAAGTCTTCATGCCGATGAGAATTCACCTTCTGTAACTTTATCTATTTGTTTGCAGCTGTAGTGATGGTCCTAAACAGCATGAGTGTCAGCTGGAGTGCCCGGATCCAGATTTTCCTAACCTTTTGCAAGCTTACAGCAATTCTGATAATTATAGTCCCTGGAGTTATGCAGCTAATTAAAGGTATGGACTGGAAAGTAAATGCTTTTTAAAATACGTATCTGTTTTTGATCTTTCCTAGCACTAACTTTGGCTTGTACTAGCAAAATCCCTTAATTAGTCTCTGTTTGTGGAACTTAGACTCTATACTGTCATTCTAATTGATTTGAAAGACTGCTGCATTGGGGATGCATTGGTGTTTACAGCTGAATGGCAACAAGAGAATTAAGACTGGGTCAAGCAACAAAATAAGGCATCAGTGAATTCTCTCCACATAAACCACTTTGGAATGAAAACTCAGAGTGGAAAAACAAATCTGCCATTAGTTTTAACTATAGATAACTATATCCTCTTATAGTCACTTTAAAATAGCACACTAGGGAGCCTGGGTGGCTCAGTGGGTTAAAGCCTCTGCCTTCAGCTCAGGTCATGTTCTCAGGGTCCT
The DNA here is from genome assembly GCA_004023965.1 of Spilogale gracilis. Taxonomy (NCBI): domain Eukaryota; kingdom Metazoa; phylum Chordata; class Mammalia; order Carnivora; family Mephitidae; genus Spilogale; species Spilogale gracilis. Next base: position 147,339 of record PITA01001147.1, read on the forward strand.
GGGATCAAGGTCCATATTGGGCTCTCTGCTCAGCGGGGAGCCTGCTTCCTCCTCTCTCTCTGCCTGCCTCTGCCTACTTGTGAGCTCTCTCTGTCAAATAAATAAATAAATAAAATCTTTAAAATAGCACACTAATAGTAACAAAGACTAAAGAAAGAAGGACAATTGAAAGATGGCCAATAATTCTTTTACTCTATGGCTATTATTACTTTTACCTTGAGAATAGTCTTGACATAAGGGGAGTCAGATATGGGAGTAGCTTCCTAAAAACCAAATATTGGTTGACTGTTTAATAAGAAAAGATGAGATGGTTGAGCAGGTGATGCTATTGAGAGTTTCAAGCTGTTTTAGGAACGAAAGTCTTATGTAATTGCTTGGATTCAGTGGAAATTGTTGGAAGAGTAGGAGGTCCAAGTGAGTTATTTAATTAGCAATGGGTTTGATAGTAGGAAATAGGAAAGTAAGATGAAATTGTGAAAGACTGACATAAAACTTGGGCATGTTAAGTATTTAATGTTTATGTTGACATTTATGTTGATATTGTCTGTTCCAGGAAAGGGAATTTAGGGAGAAATTTCATAAAATTGCAGGAGAAATTACACAAAACAGAAGGAAATGCCAAAATTCAGCAAAATCATTGCTGATGGTAGAAGCATCAAACAATAACACTGAAAGATCTGTCACTCTGTAGCTAAGGAAACAGAGCTGCTATTGTCCGTTTAGTAATGAAAGATCTTAGAACTCCCCTGGCTAAATGGTTGCATCAAATCCAGAAACTTCAGCCAACTCAGAGTAAACACAATAAAGATTTTAATGCTATGGCCTACACTAAGAGAAGAGGACGTGAGCTTGCTCTTCTGATTTACATTGGCTGCCACAGAGCTGGCCTGTTCATTCTATCTGATCCATTAGAAATGTGGAGAACATAATCTATTTTGTTAGTGCTTTCTTTTTATGGGCTAACTACTCTTTAGTCTTCAGTAAGGAGTTTCTTCCATATTTGGAAAGTGCAGAGACCCTGACTCATTGACCCTACTTTAGTTCTAGTTTAGATTCCAAAAGATGATATACTATCCCTTAACACTAAGGTTTTTTTTTTTGGTCTAATGTAAGACTGTAGTCATTTTTTACCACCTATTTATATATGAATGTGAGGTGAGGTGAGGTTTTCCAAATGGTATTTTATTGCAAATTCCTTAAGAGCAGAGATCATGATATGTCTTTTGGATCTTTTTCAGCACTTAAAATAGAATGATCCTCTAATTAATACTTATGATATTTATCAGTTCTTAATGTGAACAGTCTTCCTTTTATAGCCCACCTAATAGAGAAATGCAGTAAGATTTTACTACATTTAAAGTAAATTTTAATATTTGGAGAGTATTCTTAGCAAGCATATTTACTCTATTAATACAAAATTTTGATTTTTCTTTCTCTGTAACTAAATCACAAATTTTTTTCAATTTTTTAACAAATTTTTTTATTGTTACTTAAATATTTTTTTCCCAGTGTTCCAAGATTCATTCCCCATTCCCCACACCCAGTGCTCCTGCAATAGGTGCCCTCAGTAATTTTTCACATTAATTTGAAACTCTGAGAAGAGAAAAGCTTTATTAATACAGTGCATGCATGCATTTATTTCTACTCCTATCAAATCCTGAAAATAGTTGTATGTTCTGTATTTACCTATGAGGATTTGTTAAACTTGCCTTTGAATATTATGACTCTCATATTCCTGAGACCTCTGTTATTCATCCAAAATATTCCCAAAGTTTAGAAAGCCTCTCTTTGGTAATACTCTGAAAATGACATTTTTTAGGATTTATGCTTTAGGACCTGATCTTTAATAAAGTTTGGTTTTTCTTATTGCTTATTCAGTACTCTACTCTTAGAATATTATCTCTTTAGGCCAAGGAGACCATATATCATGAGAAAAGAATATTCAACAGATGTTTTTATCTGAGCTCCAGTATTTGTATTTCCCCTCTATGAGGACTATGTTAGTAAAACAGGCATTTCTGAATTCACTGTGTCATTTTTTTTAAGTGAACTATATTTTGGAATTAGATACTTTGAGGGAAAAATTATTTAGTGTACAACTCAACCTTCTCCAATTTTTGGTCTCAAAGCTCATACATGTTATATTAACATACATTGTTGTCTGGACAACCCAGGTAACAACTGAGGTTTCAGTGAAGAGGGTCATAATCACCTATGTCATCCACCTCCCAACCCTCTTTTTTTTTTTCCCCAGATAAACAATAGATTTTACTTTATATAAGTGTATCTTAAATACTGCATGGGACACAGTTAAACTAAAAAAAATGAGTTCTACAGAAAAATAACACAGTGATAAAGAATCTTTCATATACTCCTTCTTCTTTTATTTACTTGAGTGAAGATCAATTTTGAAACAAAGTCACATTTCCCATTTAGGTGATCACATTTGCTATTTTCTTTGAGAAAGAACCTTTTTATGTTTAACTTTGAATATTGGCTGACTAAGTCTGAATTTTTTTTAATTAGCCAAAAGATATATAAGAAAAAGGCCCAGTATGATTCACAAAGTAGGGAAAAATGTTATGAATTAAAGCAGTCAATCTACAGGTTGATGCAAAATTTGCTAAGACCTATATATTTTAAAATTTAGTATAATTTCTTTTCAGTGTTTCTAGAAGGAAACGATGCCATTCTTTAAGACAGAGTCAATGGACTTTCTCTGTAAAGGGCCAGATAGTAAATATTTTCAACTTTGCTTGCCATACAGTCTCTGTCACAACTACCCAACTCTGCCATTGAAGAGTGAAATCAGCCATAGACTGATAATATCAACTTTAATACACAAATAAGTGGGCCTGGCTATGGAAGGCTAAAGAAGCTATGGAAAGAAACTATGGAAGGCAGATTTGGTTCACAGGGTTTTCTATCACTGTGGGTACTTAGTAGACTATGAGGAAAACAGAAAGTGGAATGAAAGTTAAATGATATGAGAAGGTGGTTCTTGGGCTTTTTGCTACCTCCTCCTTGAGAGTAGACCTGTTGATGTTTCATTCCACGTGTAGATGCCAAAGATGGTCTGCCTCAAGATCGGCCACCTTGATATGAACATTATTTTGGGTTAAAAGCAATCAAAACTCAGCAGATTCAGGAAAAACCTTTTACCTCCCCCTCAACTACCTGCTTATACCAGGAAGAGAGCTACCTAAGAGACTCACCTTACATAGTAGGGCAACTTTTGTTTTCCAAACCTTTCCTTTTATCTTCCCACTAATGTTCTTTCTCCCCTTTATATCCTCAGAACCCTACTTCTCTTCTTAGCTCACGTAACTATAATATTGCCTCACTGTCTTTGGAATTTCCATGTCTGTGGGGGTTCCCCATATATACACTATTAAATTTGATTTTCTCCAGTTAATCTGTCTCATGTTAGTTTGACTCTTAGTCTAGCTAGAATGACCTTGAAGGGCAAAGGAAATTCTTTTTCCCCAACGCAAACATTATATTATCTTTATTTAAAAGAATTCTATCTATAGTCCTATAAACTATGTCTTATAGAGTATTCCTTAGTCTTCTTTTATGCTCAAATTCTGTAAGAGTAGAGGCATACTCAAACAAGGAACTGCTTTGCTCTTTGCTATAATTTTTATTAAAAGAGACATGGGAAATAGTGCTGATCAATATACTTTTGAGACTCCCCCTCTAGAATGGATACAGTACTAATAGGTGAATCTGGCAATGATCAGGGAGTGAGAAATCTGGACCTGAAACAGTATAGTTCATCCTCAACTGTTTCATTTCTCCATGTTAAAGTATGAATAATAACCAATTCTTGGAAAAGTCCTAAAATCTTTCTGTTCTCATTGCAGGGCAAACACAATACTTTAAAGATGCTTTCTCAGGAAGAGATGCAAGTATTATGGGGTTGCCACTGGCTTTTTATTATGGAATGTATGCATATGCTGGCTGGTAAGTTGATATCTCTAGATCTGGTGGTTTGTATGGTTCATTAATTCCTGTATTTACTTTGGTTAAGTGCCAAGCAAGGTGCTAGATGAGTGTGAATAGTTACAATCCACATAATCTGCCTTTCTTGAAGTGAAAGTGAGAACCTGGTGGTTCCCTCCACCAGGGCAGTTACTGTGCATCTGACTTAATGTAAGCATGACTGAGATTTTCAGTCAAGTTGACCATTAGATTTAGCCTGATATAAAAAAACAAACAAATATAGGCCTTAATGTTGCCAAAAGATCTGTTACAGCCACTAACTCAGGAAACAAATGGGGAGTCCTGGTGCACATTGCCAGGGTCAAACTGCTCCATCCTGAAGAATCCTGAGGGGGCTGGGCAAGTTGAAACTGTAGCTCCTGGCTGGGCTTGCCAATGTTGTTGGTGAACACACTCAGATGAGCTTGTTGCTGGAGAAGCCAATAACTCAACCAATGAGGGTTTGGAAAAGGGAAAGAGAGAAATTTATTTCAGATTGCTGGTGCCTGAGGGAGGTAGCAGGCTTACGCCTTAACAGTTGACCTCTCTGCCTGTAAGATGGACACCTAGAGTTTTATAGGGAGAGGTTCAGGGTGGGGAGTAAGTGTGAGAGCGGACAGGGTGCACATAATCATGGGTGGGGTGGAAATGTGTTCAGTCCATGATCATGGGTAGGGAAGGGGACATATCCAGTGTGGTCTTCTAGGCATTCCATTGCTATCAGGGCTTTTCTGGCCCAGCAGTTAGAATGTTCTATTCATTGCAAAATTTCTTTGAGCCTCAAAAAAGTACAATAAAAAATAAGCACAACAGGTTTTAGTTAGAGCATGAGTTAAGTGATCTTGTCTATTTCTGGTTTTAACTGTTAGTGCCTGTAATTGTGCAAGAGAACTCGCTGACATTAAGAACCAAAGCAAATCACTTATAAGTCTGTATCTGTGAGGACATAATAGTGCCATGAGAAATTAAAGATTAATTCTTTGCTTGTCAAAAGGCCTTTCAGTTGAAGCTCCAAGGTTGTTTGTGAAGAGTGATTAATTGATTTTTCTCTGCTTTCCCATGAGAATGAAATAATGCAGATATAGAAATAAGTAAGATGTTCTCAAGAGGTAAAATGATACTCTAAAAGCAGGGTAGGAAAAACTAAGGTAGTGAAATCGGGTATATTAGATCATGTTACATTTTAAAGGTTCTTACAAATTCCTTAAAATGTCCTCAACATTTGAAAAACAAAATATGCAGCAAAGATGATTAAAATCACTATGCCATGGGTACAGTTCCTTTGCGCATGTTCAACTGTGATAACCATTCTGGTTGAAGCCTTAGAACTTTGTATTTATGACTTATGTTATTCAGGAATTTGAGTAACAATAATCATGGATAAGACTGTGATTTTTTACTAATTAAAGTTTATTGATTTAAGATTCAGTGGGAATGACTGTTGCAAAAAAGCCCACTAGATAGGAAAGTGTTGCTTAAATATCAAGATCATTGTAGTAAAATTAAATTTTACTGTTTTGGAGTAATTAGTAGTGAAATCTTTTTTAAAAAATGATTTATAGAGCTAATCTTTGTAGAGCTTTGGCTGCGAGAATGTTCTATGAACATAAAAATAGTATCAGGAAACCACACTAACTAAAAAATTATATAAATGCATTTAATATAAATTTTAATTACTTCCGTTTCTTTAGTTTTTAGATTCTTACCTTCCAGCTAGTGCATGGAATATAAAGATATGTTTCAAAATAAATGGAGTGTTTACCCTATTAATCTCACTGAATTGTGAAAATAAAGCATTAGAGGAAAATTATGAGGGTATAGGAATTTAAAATTATAACATAGCTTTTCAAGCAAAGTATATTTGAAGGTGTTAGATTGTAGCTCTAAGTGTTATAGTATAAAATATTTGTATATTCAAGAACTATTCTTACAGCCATTGTGTATAAGTATTAATCTTGAATTACATAGTATATTTGAAGTCTTCTTATTTTTGTCCAAAGCACAATGTGGTGCTGGGCAGAGGGAAGAACAGAGTTGTGATCACAGGGTTAGTAGCAGAGTTGACTATTCTATGGCTATTTAGCCCGGATCAAAGCTCTGGTGCCCTGGGGCAGTAGCCAAGCTACTGGGAGGGTAACCCAGAGACCAGAGTGAAGTGGGGAGGTGGTCAAGGCTTTCAGCTAGAGCCAAGTGTTGGGAGCTCAGCAATATTCAATCAGGAATGTGGAATGTGGAGATAGTCACAAGGGAGATTTGATTAATTCTATTGAATGGAGTTTCTTTTGCCTGTGAGCACCGTGCATCTGTTCCCACGGAATCTTAAAATACTCTTCTGTCCAACTCACTCTCCCACTCCTAGCACCAGATATTCAGGTCAGCAACTGCACATCGAGCCAAGCTTCTCTACTTCTGTCAGATTTGGAAGGCTGAGAGATTTTACCATTTCTCTCACTCTTTTCATTTTGAATTATCTTATCTAAATACTTAATTTTATTGATGCTGGACCTAAAAGGCTACTCCTGTTAAAATAACTTAAAAAATAATTTGGGTGATACAGACTTTAACAATTCATGAGGTGGGCAGTCTCTACTTTCAAGAGTCTAGAGAGCCACAAAATGGGGTGGAAGACAGGAAGCTTTTATAGGATATGCTTTTATAGAATTCTTTCAAAGAATAAGGGACAAGGCAGAGAAAAATAAAAAATGGATAAGGAACAAGGAAATAAGTATAGATCCCAGAGTTGGCGTTTGGGGACTAAGTAGTCCCATTTGGGGTCTAGAAATGTATTTCAGCACTCTCTTTACAGGGAAAGTGGGGTTTACATGAACTTTTGTTTATGTTTTCACCTATATGATCCTTCTCTCCACTCCCTATTTTAAAGAAGAGAGAAGTGTCGATTTCTCATCATTTTCTCATCCCTCTCCAAGGGAGGTTCTGTTATAGTACAGGAAATGAAGGCTGAGATTTAAATGGAATGCTATCTGATACAAGTGTCGTGTGCGGAGACAAAGGAGTAAAATGTGTCTCAAACAGGGTTGTTATGCTACCTGAATGCTGTTTTGTGGATACGTAGAAATAATCTGATTGTTAATCTATGGTCATCAGTTTTAGGAAAAGGAAGCCATGACTACAAGAAATAGTCCGTTGGTTCAGAGTTCCCGAGAAAAAGCTATTATCTGGTTGTAAATGGAACAAGATGGAGATGAAAGAGTTCACAGAGAGGGGTATTTATTCCCTTTCCACATGTGATCCTGCTTCTCTGACCTCTCTGTGTCTTTCACAGTATAATGACTAGACTAGGTGGTGGAATTATAAATGGGGCACTGCAAATGAGTTTCCACTCCCCGTGCTGCTGCTGTGACAACGTTTGATGCAAATAAAAATTGTGGGGGGCATTGCAAATAAGTAAGACAGAGGCAGCTACTGTCATCAGAATTTAACCACCTAGGGTGTAAGTAAAAGCAGCGAGACCTTTGTTGTCCAGGAGGCCTTGCTCTGTTAGCAATTCAGCTTCTACATGGTGAATAGGAAAAAGACCCTGCCAACACTTGGGTCTGAATAGAGTAGGCTTTTGGCTATGAGGAGTGCAGAACCTTTTTAGAATGATGAAAACTCCTTCACAGAAATATGATTAGGGGGAAAGAAATCATTAACCCAGCCAGGTCACAGAGTTGGGTCAGAGCAACTTTAATATTATTGCCAATGTCTGCATTCAGAGAGATATGTCTGCCAGTCTTCCTCGTGGCCCAAGGGAACTCAACCAATTTTAGTCCCATATCCTGATCCAAAGCTAAATATTGCTTCGTGAGTTTTTTTTAAAACTGTGTAATAGAAAGTTTTTCGGTGTCTTTTTTCTCCCTTTTAAATCCTATTCTCGGTGGATTTAGTCTTTCTAAAGCACCTGCTGGGATTATTTTGTACCATTGTGTCAAATCTAATCTAAAGAATAAGCTTCTTTTTAAAAATAATTCACATAGTTGGGTACTGGAATGCATTGCCAGCTTTGTGGTACTTTTTATATACAATTATGGAAAAGCTGAAACAATAGATCTTGTGAACATTCTCTAGAGGCCTTGAGGAGATGTAAAGCAAGGACGATGCTATGGACTCATTGCTGGAGACTAAGAAAGCATAAAGGTGTATTTCCCACAGGATATGAATGTTTGGACCAAAATAGGAAGCTTTCTCCTCCACACCCCACCCTGCCCGAAGCCCTTTCCTTTTCTCTATTCTCTGGAGCTATGGCAAATATTTGAAATTGTGTTCCTTTTTTCACAAATATTTCCTTTCTTGCTGCAAACATTGTTGGAAAACACCAGTTTTTAAAATAACTATTAAGAAGGAACTGGATTATTTTTAACATGAGAAACGTGGAGACATTTCTGTGTGTGTGCGCATGTTTATTTTATGTTTTAGGTTTTTTTTTTTTTTTCCCTTTCGTTCTTTCTTTTCTTACGTGTTCTTCCTATACTTCCCATTGCTTTGGCCTTATAACAAACACATGAAATCCCTAAGTGCATATCCCAGATAGAAGTATCGATTGTTGCTTGCCTTCCTGTTATAACCATAGCTTCTATTTTTAGAAACTTACTTTCTAGTCATGAAAAAATATCCTTGATTGCTAACTTTTTAGATCATGTTTACCGCTATTGTTCTGTCAGCTATTCAAATAGTTCTACTTAAGACACAGTCCTTAGAATATTAGATGCCTTAACCTCGTTAAAAGATAAACTGAAACGTGTTAAGATGTTTAAGAGTTTATTTGAGCAAAAGTTGTTTTGAATCAGGCAGCATTTATTCTGGCAGACAGAAGGGAGCTTTGAGGAACTGTACAAAATGAGACGTTTAGAGGCAGAAGGGAGCAGGAGCAAAGAAGTTTGTGTAGGCAAGAAAGCAGGTTGGTTCTTGAAAATTACGTTCATATAAGTGAGGGTGGGTGTCTGTCAGGCAGATTACCTAACTGGTACCAATCAAGTGATTCCTGATGGGTTTAAAATTCCTTTACTAAGAGAGGAGAAACTATAATTGCCTTAGTTTGGCATTGTGGGACTGAGCATAAGCAACTCCATCTTGGACTTGTCTAGTTTTTGACAACCATGAACATCAACTTTCTAGTTGTGAATTTAGATGGGTTTTTATAAAAATGAGATGAAACACATTTTCTCTTTCTTATTGTACATTATGAGATACTTTAAATATATTAAAGTCTATTGTGTTAACATTCTAGCCATTTCATCTTAGGTAATAGAAAAATCATACTTATAGACCCAAGCTTCTGTATACCTATATAATGGCTGTTTTACCACCTGCAGAATAAGAGAACAGAAGAATGTTTCAAAACTATGACTTTTTTAATTTGTGGAAATGGCCTAAGCCTGGCAAATGAGGAGGTAGAAATATATTTGTCTTTATATGTTTGGCACTCCCATTATGAGCCTTTGTTTTTCCCATCTTCATAATTCAGTCATCTATGTATGCTTATTTGCGGATGGAATCTGCCTCAATTGTACATCTTGGAACCTTGAAAAAGAACTATATGTTGACTAACTGAACATAATAATAATAAAAAAAGAAACTATAAGTGCTTCAAAGAGTCTTCAGCAATCCCTTTCGAGTGGAAAAATAAGGGTGCAAGGCGGTAGACATTTTCTGGATAGGACAAGTAGAGTCACAAAGTGAAAGAAAGGCACCTGAACGTAACTTTAGGGTGATAGTTATAGTTTTATGAAACTTGAAAGTGAAATGTTTTATGCCTAGCATACTTTTTGTCACGTAAGGGGCCCAGAAGAATGTTTAGAACTTGGGAAAAGTGTCCAAAATGTTTTGTTCTTTACTTACCACTAATAGTGAAATGACTAACAATGTGTGAAAAACAACTTCATAGTCTTGTGACTTGAGGTTATTTGGATGGATATATACCAGAAAACAGTGAGTTGAAAGGAAGAAGTGCAAATTGAGAATCTATTATCTTTGATACCATTGTCGGTTCCTACTTGCCCTTTTGTATATAGCTAACTCCCTAAAAGTGAGAAATGCTATTGCACTATAATATTTTCTTGTCCTACAAGTTTTGATTGACTTACCAATACCACTAAAATCTGTATTCCTGGAAGCCAAAGGCCATCTGGTATTTAAATTCTGTTCTTACTGCTCTGCCACTCTTGGCACTGCAAAATATTGTGAACTGTTGCTCACACCCCCTGTGCTCATGTGGTATGCTCAGTCGGGACTGTCCTTACACCACTTCACTAAGGCTAGATGTTAAGGATTTTTGAAAACTCCACCTCGGTGATGCCTTCTCTAGAAAACCTTCTGACTTGCCAGTCTGGGTGAGACCTCGTCCCTGGCTCTCATCATGCCCTGTGCAGTCTCCAACACTGATGCCTGTGCTGCGTCACACTATTCTATCGGCCATGCTATAAACTAGGAGTCCTTGAGGAGAAATACTGTGGATTTCCCATTTTGTTTTCCCCAGTCACTGAAACATGATAATTTCCTATATTGCTGGGAGTGCAAAAATGGGAAAAAATAATTTGATAGTAAACATACATCTACCCCCATGACCCGGTGATCATATTCTGAGTATGTGCTGAAGAGAAATGATTGCATGGTCCCCCCAAAACATGTGCAGGCATATTTATGGTATCTATTTATAATAGCTCTAAATTGGAAATAATCCAAAGCCATCAACAGTAGAATGTATGGTGTAATAAAATGAACAATCTCAATAAAAATAATGAATTATTGCTACATATAACAGCATGGATGAGTCTCCCACAAAAAAGAAAGTCCAGAAGAAAAGCCAGACACACACAAAAATAATTATCATATAATGGTAATACAAGTAAATATTAGTCTTTTTTTAAAGATTGTATTTATTTATTCAACAGAGAGAAAGAAGAGAGCAAGCACAAGTAGGTAGACAGGCAGGCAGAGGGAGAGGGAGAAGCAGAGAGCCCGCTGCGGAACTCGATCCCAGCGCCTTGGGATCATGACCAGAGCTGAAGGCAAACACTTAGTGACTGAGCCACCCAGGCACCCCAATATCAGTCTATTGTGATAAAATAAGTAAAACGAATTAAAGGTGAGAAAAGTCAGAATAATGGTTGCCTGTACAAGAGAATGGTATTGACTGGAAAGGACCAGAAGGGAACCTTTTGGATTCTAGGAATGTTTTATCTCTTGATCTTTTTGTTGGTTGCATAAGTGTATAAATATGTGAAAGCCCACCAAGTTGTAGATTAAGATTTGTGCACTTAACTGTTCATATGTTAAACCTAACATATAAAACATAGAAAAATGTTAAAAAATAAAGAATAACTCCATGCATATGGTTTAAGAGAAAAATGATTTCTGGGAGCTCTGATTGTTGGAGATTTTTATCTTATAGTATTTGTTTTTAAATTTTTTTATCATTTTAAGTTTGATTGTAAGTGTTTAAAATTTGACCCTTTGGGTTATAATTCTAAAATGTATTGATAATTTATAATTCATTTATATCTTTTTAGGTTCTATCTCAACTTTGTTACTGAAGAAGTAGAAAATCCTGAAAAGTAAGTGGTCATATTTACTCTGAAATATTTATGAAGAATAAAATGTAAGTTTAGACAGTTGAAAAAGCAGACCTAAAGAAGGTCCTCAGTGTGGCCTATTTGACTTTATCCTCACCCTCTTCCTCTTCATCATTTTCTTAGATAGATAAAATTTATTTGACTTCATTATAAATTAGATGTAAAAAAATTTGTGTATCCCACATTCAACACTAAATTATCTGATAACCTGAAAGTATAAAATAATAAAGTTATATTTTAGGTAATCCATTTTATAAAAGCTTACATACAACTTAACATGGACTTTCAGTTGCCCACAAATGTTCCATAAGACATGAACTCTAAAAATGGATTATTTCTAATAATTCATGTGTTTTTTCACAATTATTCAATTAAAGAGAATAATGCAATTAATGAATAGTTAGTTATGAAAGCCAAAAAGTAACTGGAATGCTATAAGAACTTGTAAATTTTTGTAGTTGGATAATTGCTTTTACTTTTTGTTCCTAGGTAATACTTTTGATGATTAGGTCATTTGATGATGATTTATATATTGTTCATAAATTGAGTTATTTTTTAACTCAGAACTTAGATAAGTGAATTTTGTGATTTGTGTAAAAACATTTGACTTTATACAGGAAAACAACATAATCTATGAGGGAAATTTTAAGAAGTGCCATGAAAGATATAGACTGAATTACAAAGTAATTTAACTCATGCGGCATTCATTAAACATCTACTATGTTTGAACCATTGTGCAAGGAACTTCTTAAGTGATGAATAAGACTTGTATTTACGATTTTATGGTCTAGTCAGTTAGTCAAATGTGAAAACAAATGAAAGTAGCATCGTATGATGCCATAATAGATTATTTACTGAGTTTGACAGGGAGTAAAGGAGGAAATACTTACCTCTGTTTAAGGAGATGTGCTTATTATGTAGAGTATCAAATGATGAACAGGTGTTTTTAGGTAAAAAAGAGTGAGGAAAAGTGAGAGTGAGAGAGAGAGAAAAAGGGAGAAAGACGTCCAAGAAGCAAAAACATGTACAAAGGTAAGTCAGTGTGAAATTGCTTAAGTATCAGAATAAACTCAAGTGTTCACAATTCACATTAAGATAGACAAAGTAATTCTGGCACTAAGGGAGACAGTAAGCCTGTTAGATCTCGCCAGGTACCAAGCTTGTCAGAATTTTGAACATGCAAACCAGCAATTGAGATTAAAATGTTTTCATACTATCTAATTCAACTATTATGCAAATCAATATGGAATTTAAACATGTGAGAAAATTATTTTATTGAGAAATCTATCACAGTATTTTCATATTTATAACTGGAATTGTGGTAGAGAACACACATTTACCAGGAACTAGTTTCTTCTCGCATTACTTTGAAATCATAAGCCATTTTATGAGTCTAAATATATTGATTACAGAGATAAATACATTGCCCTATTTTTACCGTTTTTGAGAATAGTATATAAGTGGTAACACAGACAACACACTGCTATTACTACATTTTATATATCTAAAATATGTGTTGAATTTCCATTATATAAAACCACAACATTGCTGTGGTTTATGTCTTTCATGTCTAAAGACCCTTTAAAGAGCCCAGTTACTAACTAAAATCTAGTATCAGAGAGTATTTCTTGGGAAAAAAGAAATGGCAAGCTGTAGTTTTGTGGATGCTATAAGGTATATCGTGGCATAGATACAGTTCAGATTCTCTTGTGTATATTAAACAGTATTTAACAGTTTAAGTCTAGTTTTATTTCCTGTATATATGTAATACTCTTGTATCTATTAAACATGTTTTAAAGTTATTTATGACCTGATTACCCTGATCTAAATTTCTGATGCATTCTATTGGAAAAATGTGCCATTAAAGGATTTTTTCTCTCTCCTTTTTTTTCTTAATTTAAGGGTCTTAGTTTCAGACATTTATGCTGTCTGTGATCCAATAGGTACAACTACTAAAGAGCGGTTTTATATTGATTCAGTGTTTTGTTGTTGTTGTTGTTGCAAAGAAGTTTCCTGATCTCAAAAAGTGAGAATAATTATAGCGCTTACTTCATTGGGTTGTGGTAATGAGTTAATATGTATAAAATACCTAGATTCATGACTGTACTTTTTAATCTCTACATAATTGGCTGTTGTGAGTATAATTATATTCTGATTTTAAGAACAACGTAAAGTACTCATGTAAGAGTATTTCCTCAGCTACAATATCCTAAGTGATTCTCTTTCTTCAGTATTTTTGAAAGAAATATGAAAAATTATTTCATACCATATCGAAGCCTATTTCACAAACTTTCAGGACTGAAATTGAATATGCATTTTATGATCTCTCCTCTTCTTGTGTACAGATTTCACTTAATTTTTTATATTTAGAAAGAATAAACTTGTATTTTAATGGAAAATATAAAATATGAGTTTCATAATAATGTAAAAGTAACTATCAAAACTGATTTAGAATGATTATCACTGGTTATGCCAGATGAAATGGTTTCATTTTCTGGAAATCACGATTCTTCAAGCATCATTAAATATTTCTAGAATACTTTTAATTTGATATTTTCGGATCTTAAACTAAGGAACTTCAAAGGAGAGATTAAGTAAAAATCTATGGAATTTTAGGTCAAGATAATTAGTAACTGCTAAGACTTAAGTTGAAGAAAGCTCTGCTACCTTTTTGTTCTGCTATACTAGGTACTCAAGTATTCAATTTTTGCCCAAAAGATTCTGTGTAAAACTTAGCTAATATGTTTATTTTCTCAAAATCAGAATATGAGAAATCCAAAAAAATCCCCTTAATGTAAAGCAAAGATTAAATTTGTACTATGTACTTATCCACGATAGAATTGAGGGTTTTAAGCAACTTATATTCAGTGTCTTAATTTTAAAAAACAACATTTCCCTATAATGTTGACTATCAGTCCAGGTCTTTTAAAATTAAATCTTATTTTTTAAGCACAAGAACAATTTGAAAAATATTTATGGTTGAACATAGAGAACAGATGGTAAAATTATGTGAACCTCGTCCAGATGTGTAATTTGTGTTATTTTGTAGGTAGATACAGCTCCAAAATATCTTTAGTTACAAGGGAGAATAATTATAATTCCATCTCCTTTGTGACTTGCCAAGATAAATGTGTTTCCCAATCAGTCACGGGTGCATGTGTCCAGGTGTGCCGTAATGTGTAACTTTCTGGCAGCTGGTGAAATGAATCATCAGCTGAACATACAACACCTTTTACTATCCTCCTCCACCTAAGCAATAAAATTTTGCTTAAATTGTGACCTAATAGGAAAAGTGATCATTAATTTACATCACTGAAAATAACAATGTGATTTAAAATATACAGAATGTGGAATAAGGTTGCATGATCACAATTGACTACTCCTTACATATAATTTAATTTCAGTAGAAATCTTTCAAATTACCTAACATCACTCTATGGAGTAATTGCAGAACTGCTATTACGGGCATGACTTACAGAAGTCATGCTCGTGTTAAAATAAGAGAGGTAAACTGGGAGATTTATGGAATCAAAATAACAAACTCAGGATTTCGTTCTTGTATTATGTCTCACTTTCTCTTTAAAGCTTGTAAAGCACTAATCCTAAAAATTGGGGCAAAATTCCTGTTGTATGACTACACTTACGAGGCTAAGAATGTTCCTAGTGTCCCTTTACAGTTTTCTTCTCTAAGAGTAGTTTTGGATCAATGGAAGTAGTTTTGGATCAACCCTTTAAGAGGCATTTAACATATTTATGTAAAATGACAGTAATTATCATGAAAATTTTTGTAACATTGTGTAATTATAGCATAGTAGTTGACTTTGTAAGAGTTAAAATAGTATTTTGAGGAGCGAGAATGTTCAAAGTTTGGACCATGAAGATGATAGGATCCCAAAGTATATATGAATTTTAAAATGTCCCCCATCAAATGAAAGGCTCAGTAGTAGTAAGGATGGCTAATGTGTACCTTTGTTTTTAAAGACCAAAGTGTTTTTCTGTGTAAATATAATGAGTTTTGCCTTATGACATTACTCATGTGGCGATTGCTCAATCGATCATTGTTCCCAAAGTTACACAGTGCGAAGAACATATCATTGAGATGTATGATGTCTGTAATCCTGCTCTTCGATGGATCAATCATGTTGATGAAAGCCAAGAAATGAATTGCTTTACTTTGACCTTGGGGGTCTGAGATTAGTCGGCTTGTCTATTAGGCTTGTTCCAGTGGTCTTCTCACTTCATTTATTCCCTCTGTCCTCAAGAGTTGGAATAGTCGGCTTGGTGAAAGTCAGTAAAGCTTGATATCATCAGTCATTTTTAAAGAACAGGCTATCAACATGGTCTGAATGATCAACTTTAATAGAAGGTTTAAATAATCAGAGTGTCATGTTTAATTAATACTTTGCCTGCTTCTAATTTATATTAATTGATGCCTGAAAGTCATCACACCTTGTACCAGTGATAACTTAAAAGAAGAGAAACTTGGCTTGGGGAAGATGCCCAAAGACCTTTATTTAGGGCAGTTTGATCGATCAGACTGGATCATAAATGGTCCATAATCACGTTGTTTGCTTTCAGCTCAGATATTGCCATCTTAAATTCTCAGTATATGTGTTTCTACCCTGACTGATTTGTATTAAGTCAGTGTAAAGGCATTTCTTAATAACGTTCCACTGTTTTATAAGGCCTATTGCTTATTGGATATGCAAAACTGTTAACCTGATTAAAAACGTACCAGAACAAACCAATCGAAAAATCTTAACCAAATGCACTATAGCTAAGTTGCCAGACAGAACATTAAAAGTTGATTTGAGGTTTTTTTATTT
Organism: Spilogale gracilis; assembly: GCA_004023965.1. Classification (NCBI taxonomy): domain Eukaryota; kingdom Metazoa; phylum Chordata; class Mammalia; order Carnivora; family Mephitidae; genus Spilogale; species Spilogale gracilis. Next base: position 163,720 of record PITA01001147.1, read on the forward strand.
TGCGTTTTGGCATTTTAAGGATTCAGTTTTCTATGAGAGACAAATCTCCATCTTTATATGCTTTGTAGCTTTCTAACTTAACAGTTGCTGGAAAATAGCATATAATGTCTTGACTATATATGTGTTATTAAGCAGAATTAATTTGTAAAAGCATTTGCTGAATGAGTTTCTTAACAGTGATGTCTCCTAATAGAGTTAGTCTATTAAAATTTTTTAAAGATTTTCTTTATTTATTTGACAGAGGGAGAGATCACAAGTGGGCAGAGAGGCAGGCAGAGAGAGAGGAGGAAGCAGGCTCCCTGCTGAGCAGAGAGCCCGATGGATGCGGGCCTTGATCCCAGGACCCTGAGATCATGACCTGAGCCAAAGGCAGAGGCTTAACCCACTGAGCCACCCAGGCGCCCTAATTTATCAAATTTTTTTTAAAAAATTTGTTGATATATTTGAGAGAGAGAGGTGAGAGAGAGTATGAGCAGTGGGGAGAGGGAGAAGCAGGCTCCCCTCTGAGCAGAGAACCTGATGTGGGGCTCGATCTCAGGGTCCTGGGGTAATGACCCAAGCTGAAGGCAGATGCCCAACCAACTGAGCCACCGAGGTACCCCTAAAATTGAATTTATACTCAAGTTGCAAAGATTTGTTTGGCAAAATGAAGTATATCTTTATTAATGACAATAAGGGATTTTTAGAATTATCTTAATATATGACAGTGCTTCTCTTCAATCATTGAAATAATTGATGCCTGAATTAAAATCATTCAATTTTGTGCATTTCTTCGGAAAATATGTGTAAAAATTTGGCATATCCATTTTAAAATATGTTTCAAAATAGGTATATAATTATACTGGTTGAGCAACTGATGTCACAGAGAAAAGATGGTTCTATGTTCAGAAAACAAGGTCGCCAAGTTACTCATCCTGCCTTTCTAAAGGCAGGTCTTTAGAATCTGGTCTAAAAATTTCCTACCCTGGGATAAAAATTTTTGCATTTCTCAGCTTCACATATGCATAAAAAATACATTTGGGTCAAACACAGTATGTTCATGTAAAGTTGAAGTGTCAAATAAGTGGCGTAGAAATTATAGGATCATATTATACTATTTTATCAGGCAGCAATTGAGGAAGGTAGATATTAATCCTTCAAACGCTTTTTGGAAGCCATTGAGTCAAGATTTTAGTTCTTGTTTCTTTTTTAAAGGATTCTAACCCCATTAGTGGCAAAAAATTTGAAGGTCGATGCTTTTGACTGTTTTATATACTTTCATATCACTTGTTTCTAAATTTAAATTTGAATTTTATTAAAGTTTATATTTTGAGTCTAGAATCGTTAACTAATAGTGGCTGATTTAAATCTACCCTATGTTTCTGTTTCCTTTAGTCATTCACAAAATAAGAGACCAGGAATGGCATAATGAGGAGAATAATGAAATTTCAGAATTAAGAGGGCTCCTGGACACTATGTAATCTAGCTTCCCACCAGAGGCATGAATCGCCTCTATAACATCTTTAAACAGATGTAACTTATATAAAGTAAATTGAGAAACTGACTATACCTTCCGTGAACTGGGCTACCAATATTTTTTTGCTTTCTCATGTTGATTAGCAACACGTTAATTTCTGTAACCATTTCAAGTTTTGATAAATTATAGGTTGGATGGCACAGAGAGGGTACGGCCGACGTTTTGACTGTTATAGGTACAACCCAAATGAAAAATTAAATGACACACATCAAAGGTTACAGAGTTAGAATCCTTTTATCTGAAAGGAAATGCATTTTGCAATCAGAAGTCAATGTCAGTCATTAGATTGTCTCCTGCTTTTGAGTTCACAGTTTAGTGACTCCCTTATCCATATTCTCATTTATGCAAATAAACTACTTTTCTCTGTGCCTGGATTTGAATGTTAATGACTATACCCAAAAAGTAGCTCACAAATAAGTTTTACATTCTGGGTTATACTTGGTGAAAACCTTCTTTAGACCACTTATATCTAGACTGTGGTCCACTGCTTGGCGTTTATTCAGATTCAGTGTTGTTTTAGATTCTCACAAAAGTAGAATGATAACAATAAGGAATTTTTAGAATTATCTTAATATATGACAGTGCTTCTCTTCAATCATTGAAATAATTGATGCCTAAATTAAAATCATTCAATTTTGTGCATTTCTTCTGAAAATATGTTGTTCTTTATGCACAGAGACAAGCTGTATCCAGGTCATTATATTTACACTGCCACACAGTGGCATAATTTGGATAGTTTTGTTCTAGTCATAATCAGACATTGACTTAGCTTATCGATCTACTCAGGAAAATTAGTAACTTTTGAATTTGTGTAGGCACAAGCTAAAGCTGTATTACCAATGTAAACATCTAAAGTGAAGCAAATGAAGTTGCAACTTTCCATTGAAGAAAGAGTTCCTTCAGCTTTATGAACTGTGAAAATATTTACGTACTGGGTCTTTGAAAATAGCACTAGTTTAGGAAATCAAAATTCTAAGACTGTCTCCTCTTAACTAGCTATTTGACCTTGGGCAGTCCTCTAAGTTGCCTCTGAATCTTTGTTTACCAGTTTTAAATAGATGGTGTTAATCCCCATATTAGAGTTCTCATGGGGTTGTGAGGATAAAATATGTGAAATTCAAAATGTTAATGAACTCGGTAAGTAATATACAAGTGCCATCTGCAACCAAACCTATATTCCTGAAAGATTAGAATATTTTATAATTTATGAAAAAAATTAGAGGATTAGCATAATTGTTTTATGAACAGGGGTGCCTTTTCTACACAAATGACCTATTAATCAACTTGAAAAGTTGTTCTGCATCATCAGCAAAGTACCCAATTATTAGTAGTTAAAAGCTTCAAAAGATGATGAGAACTGCTTTTTATTTAGTAGTCTCTACTCTCCCTTAGGTGGCAATATGCTCACACATCATAATCGGGATAAATTTCTTGGCAGATTTTTTTTTCCTTGTAAACCAAATATTTGTATGCCCACACCCTTACCATCACAGGCACACTGTGGGTCGATGGTGCTGACATAATGGATGGATTTGTTTGTACTTACACTGTAGTCACTTATCTTTAGGTTCACTGTCTTACCAAGAAACTCTTTATGAAATCTGACAAACAAGGGTTTGATCTGAGTGGCTGGCCTCATGTATTTAATTTTTATTCTTTATTCCAGACTAGAAGCTATTGAATTGGTGTAAGACAGGAGAATACAAGTGTTAGTTTATACCCCAAATGTTTTTTTTTAAATGAATTTTTGCCTAACTGAAAAATGATAGCCTTTATTAAAAATATAAATAGTATTTGTTATCTGAGTATTAGATGGATTACAAAAGTAGCCCTTCAGATTATTTTTAATAATATGATGTACATTATTTCCATTCTTTTTTTTTTTTTATCATGGAGCCCAGGAGTCAAATGCTCTACTCACTGAGCCAACCAGGTGCCCCTATTTCCATTCTTCAGTTGAGAAAGTTAAATCTCATTGAAGTGAAGTAATTTTTCACAGCTATGTAACTAGTGAGAAGATTAGGATTCTAATCTATATTTGATATAGTGCATGGACTGTTTGGCTCTAGATCTTGCACACTTTACAGCATGCCAGCTGGTGTCTTTAAGAGGAAAAGCAGAAGTGACTCATGTGTGTACAAGGTATTGTAATGGCTAAGAAATTAACTTAGCTGGGGAAGAGGAAATTGGAAGGAAAGTTGGATTTACAAAGGTAGAACAGAGAAGTAAAACCATCTCAACTGGAGATGGGCATACACAAAGCCACAGCTTGGAGGAATAATGTGTAGATTGCTCTAGCTTCAGCAAAGGATTGTAAAGAAGAGTAGAAGGCAAAATGGTAGTAAGATCTGGACTCTGGGCACCTGGGTGGCTCGCCCGCATCAGGTTCTCTGCTCAGCAGGGAGCCTGCTTCCTCCTCTCTCTCTGCCTGCCTCTCTACCTACTTGTGATCTCTCTGTCAAATAAATAAAATCTTTAAAAAAATTTTTTGTAAAAGATGTGGATGCTGATATGGGGTGAACCTCTACTGTAAGAATTTTGGACCTGATCCAGTAGTCAACAAGATGGTGTGAGTGGGGGTATGTTGCAAGTTTTACGAATCTATGAAAAGGTGTTTAGGGAGGATGGACCTGATGGTACATTCAGTGGATTTTCTTTTTGTGACATAGGTACAGTTTAAAGAGAGTTATAATCCACAAAGTCACATTTCAGTCTTCTTTTATACGTTTATTTTCAATAAAAGCAAATGTCTTTGAAAAGTTAATTGCCTTTTGGACCTGAACTACAGTAAGACATGGTGACAAATAATGTGGCAGAAAATTCTGGCAAAGAGCATCATAATGGCCACATTGTCCCACCTCAAAGATATGAACTGAACTGCTTAGAGAAAATGGATTAGTTAACATGATGTTTACATACTCTCTTAAAAAATTGAGTTGTCCTTTTTTTTTAAATGAAAAAGATGGGATCATTTATTCTCTGTGACAGAAGAAGAATAAATGAAATCAAGTTAAGTGAGAAGAAAGTTCATTTTAAGAAAGTTTATATGTAAAATTATTGAAACAAGAGAATTTGTTTAGGCATTGGAAATCCCAAAATAGAGATCAAAGAAATGATCACTTAGCCACGATTCTTTAGATACTCAAGTGGAAAAATGAGGCAGACCATTACTTAAGCTTGCTTCTAATTCATTAACATTTTGGTTCTATTTTTGTATTAGGGGATATATGGGAACCAGTGGAGGGATTCACGTACTACACTGCAGGTCTATGTTACTGGAGAGGTGACACATGCTAGGAAGACAGAGGAAACCCTCACTTAAAATTTAACGTCATCTAGAATCCTCACAAAAATTCTGCAAGTTTGGAAATATTCAAATAAGATGTGTCAAAGTTTGGAAATATTTCAAAAAAGATGTGTCAAAGATCTGGCTTTCAAACATTTGGTATTCTAGGAAAGGGTGGGTTAAGGAGGAGAGGGAAATAGCAATGCCAGTACAGGGAAGAATTTGGGCTGGAAAGCAGCTGGTGCTTCCAAGCACAGTGAGATTCACGTGGTGTTGTGGAAGGAGCTCTGTACCTGGAGACAAGTGGCTAAGGTTTTACTTTCGGTTCTGGAGCTATGTAATTTTGTAACCATAGCTATGTCCTTTATCCTCTCTGAGCCTCTGATTTCTCAGCTGTGGAGATGGAACCGTAGAGTATGAAATTCTGAGTGTTTTTTCAACTCCAGTATGTTCTATGATCCTTATAGATGACATGCAAGTACCTAGTTTGGCATGAAGATATCATTTGGGAAAATGGCCAATGGAGAGAAACTCAGACAGGAGATCTGTCTCAGGAAGAAAGACGCAGAGAAAAGGCTTTTGCGTGCAGTTTTGACTGGGAGATTAGGTAGGACTAAAACTTTCTGAATTGTTTCAGGAAATGATAAGAAGTTTGAATGGACAGATGGAAGGGAACAAAGCTAGAGTGATACCCCATCACATGGGAGCTTAATTATTAGATCTGAAGATCTAGGATTAGAACCAAGCTGTGGAATCTAATTCAATGGGAACACCTGAAGTACAAGATCTTGTGATATGTGAAGTGCATCAGGAGGAATATAGGTAAATGTTAATATACTTGTTTGGGAGATCAGTAATGTGTGTGATGATGAATCCTGGATTCTGTTTGCCATTTTTATCTTATGTTCCTGTAGAGGGTGTAAAATGGTCTATAAACTGTGATGTAGAGTGTTGTTCATACCAGGTTTTTTCTATGTGTTTCATACTTTTCTCAAGAAAAATTAGACATACATTGTGAGATAATTGCCTATGCAGAGAGGTATCTTCCCTGATAGGTCTAATACTTTAAGCATTGGACATTTCTAATAGTCTGGTTAGGATTTAATTAATTTATTTATAATAATAAATATTTTATGGTGACTACCTAAGGAAAGAAAGAAAGGGTGAGGGAGAGTGCGAGAGATATTGATTTGTAATAACTTGCAAAAATGTTTATTAATTCCTTTAGCCATCTATTAAATGGACATTCTGATGCTTATCTTGCAGAATTTTTGTGAGAATTAGAAATAATATACTGATGTGTCTGACAATACTTTGCTCATAGTAGAGTGACACTTAATGACAGGACATTTACTTCTTATTTTTATTATGAAATGTATTATTAGTTCATTTGTAATCTAAGACGGATTATTATCAGATCAGGATTTGTGAATTTGGCCAAACTATTTCTTTTCTTCTGCACTGCTTAAATGTTAGATTTGAAATTCATTATGACAAGATCAAAGACACCCTTGTTTGAAACATCTTGCCAAGGGAAGCAGAAAAATTATCTCAGTCTCAGAGTAGGCATTTTTTGGGGAAGATTTTATTTATTTGACAGAAACACAGCCAGAGAGGGAACACAAGCAGGGGAAGTGAGAGTGGGAGAAGCAAGCTTCCTGCTGAGCAGGGAGCCCAATGTGGGGCTTGAACCTGGACCTCTGGGGTTCGTGACCTGAGCTGAAGGCAGCAACTTAATGACTGAGCCACCTAGGCTCCCCAGAGTAGGCATTTTTAATCTCTCATATTGAAGGTCCTTTTTCCAAAACATAGAGTACTTTGTTGGTTTTCTAAGGAGATTAGCTCATAGCTTTTAATAGTCAGATGGTTTTCCCAGCTATTTATTATTGTGTCATTTTCTCATTTGTCAGTTTTCCTATTCTCTCTTTCAAATTTTATTTTTTTAAGAGTTATTTATTTTAGTGTTCCAAGATTCATTCCCCATTCCTCACACCCAGTGCTCCACACTTTAGGTGTCCCCAGTACCCACCACCAGGCTCTCCCATCCCTCCACCCCCTCCCTCCAAGTCCCTCAGTTTGTTTCTGTGTCCAAAGTCTCTGTTGTTTCGTTTCTCTCCCTGGATTACCCTAATTCCCATTTACTTTCCTTCTCCCACTGTCCTCCAGTTTACCCCTCATGCACTGCAAGTAAGTGAAACCATGTGATACTTGACCTTCTCTTCTTGGCTTATTTCACTCAGCATAATCTCTTCCAGTCCAGTCCATGTTGCTACAAAAGTTGGATATTCATCCTTTCTGATGGAGGCATAGTATTCCCTTGTATATATGTACCACATTTTCTTTATCCATTCATCTTAAGTAACAATAAAAAAAATAAATAAAGAGTCACATTCTGGGGTAAAAAAAAAAGAGTTATTTATTTTAGAGAGAGAGAGAGAGAAAGAGCAAGCAGGAGGAGGGGCAAAAAGAGAGGGAGACAAGCAGACTCCATGCTGAGCAGGGAGCCAGAAATGGGGCTCGATCCCACAACCCTGAGATCAAGACCTGAGCAGAAACCAAGAGTTGGATGCTTAACCAACTGAGCCATCAAGGCACTCCCCTCTTCTCTCTCTTCTAAAATTAGATATGTGGGTCACATAGGGAGAGCCATCTGTGACAAAAGCTTGATAATAATCAATACTAATGCATATTAGTTGAGAACGCAGTGATCAAACACCGTGACCACTGTTTTATATGGTAAAATTTACAATATTATATGAAAAATAGTTTATGAAATTAAGTTTATGGCATCAACTATTTCATAATGTATAGAACTAACGTTTATAATATATAGTATATAACCCAAAATAAGAGAGACTAAAGACTATAATGCTTGCCTTCGTAAGCAGAGTTATTTCTAGAGGCTGGTTGGTTGCCATCATAGAGCTTTTTATAGGCATCTCATGTCCCATCTCTTCCAAAGTGCCTCTCCTCTTGGCCTTTCATGATGTCATTTTTTTTTCTTTCTTCCTGAAATTCTACTGTCATGGTCATTCTCTTAGGGATAGACAGCAAAGGATGTGATAATGTCTCTAAACTTCTAAATTCTTTCAGTTTTCACGTTATCTCTGTGTACAAATAGTTCTCCACCCATTCACCTTCTTCCAGTCGCACATTGGCATGGCTGGCCTCGTTACTGGACTACCTACCTATTGTAATTAAAAACACAATGGACTTACCTTGAGAAAATATATCACAAGAGCCTGAGATTTTTGAGTTGGCAGGGAAGTAGCCATCAAATTTTGTATTCCTTTCATTGTAAAGATAAAGAATTGAAGCCAGAGAGGTGAATTAACTATTTTTATGTTAGTTTATATTTAGAATTCTGGCCCCTTCCTAGTCCTCTTTTCAAATACTTAGTGTTGTTGAATACAAATCTAAGAGTGATAGATATGGCGAGATTTTAGCCTCAAAATTAGCTGGGGGAAGAAAGTAATCATTAGGAGTGACCTGTATGTTATTTGAGAATGGAAAAAAACTGCTTTTAAAAATGTATAAAAGTATTAACATTTGCCTGCATTCGACTTTCTAAAGCTGTTTTCAAACGCATAATGAAAGGGGTCCTAGACTAGCTGAATTAAATAATCTATTTCAGATTGTTTATTGAAGGTCATTTGGTTACACAATTAAAACAGAAACTTTATGATTAGGAAATGCTGAAATACTAGGATATTGTAAGGAAATAGTTGCTTTTTATTTTTTCTAAGATTCTTACTAACACACTGATTCTCAAAATAGTTCTGATATCTCTTTAGGGGCAATATTTAGTTTTTCTGTATTGATATTATCAAACAATCAAGACCTTGCTTGCCATATTCTGGCTTGTGGCAAGAAAAAGAGAAATTGATACAGAAGACACGATTAATTTTATTTTGAGCCAGAAAATAACAGAAGAAATGAGTGAGATAGATCATAAGAGGAGGTCATGCTTCTAAACCACTGATTTGTAGCTGCTCAGGGTCTGGTGGAGGAAAGGTGAAATGTGTTTTAAATGTATGTAAGTGTTTCTCTATTTGATCCTCTTTGTGCTGTGGCCTCTGGCCAAGGAAAGATGACAAGTGGCAAATGCTGGGAGAAGACAACTGCAAATTGAACTCAGCGATGTCCCTCTCGGGTAACAGGGAGCCCTTTGTCTTTTTGTGGAGCAACAACCTGAACTCTGAACTGTGGTGAGGCAGACAGCTTCAGCCTGGGTGTAGAGGTGCTTTCCAAATGTCAAGTTTCTGAAACAAGTCTGACGAGGCAGAGCCACAGGTTCCTGTTCTCCAGAAGATAGGGCGACATCTGCTCCTGTGGTTACCATTTAAGGGACTCTCCCTGCAGACTTCCCTCATCTCTGAGCCCGATCTTCCCAGCTCCAGGGCTCAGATCAAGGGGCACCCAGGAGCACAAGGCATCCTGACGATTTCGTTCTCCTATTTCTCCTAACAGACGCATCTTGTTGGAGACATTTTAAATGGCTAGGATGCAAATTTCTACCTAGCAGTTATGGTCAAATGATCCATTTAATCAAGTTATAGGAAAGAAAACTTCTTTCTGTGTTTTCTATACCCTGCTAGAAAAAGTAAAAGTCAGACTTTACAATTTTCATAGTATTTCCATTAACAGTATGGGGTCTTCCCCCTTTTTATTTTAATAATAGTAGATTGTCAAATTTTAAAATACCAGAAACTATGTAGAAGAAAATTAAAATCACCTGCTATCTCATAGTCACATCACATAGAAGTCCTGCTACTATTTTGATGTTTTGCTTTTTTTCCCGTTTGTGCTTAGCACATATATATTGCATTATATCACTTGAGATAAATGTACATATGCATTTTCCTTATCACTTTGGCATTACATTATGGATTTACTTGTTTATGTATTGTCCATTTCCCCTGCAAGGGCTGGAGCCTCCATCTTTGTCATTCAGTGCTCAATTCCCAACAGCTGGAAGGTACCGGGAAGTCCGTTCTGCCATCCAGATTTGTTGTATCTCAAGCTCAAGTCTAGTGCTTTTAATTAATTTGGATTTGTACTGCTTTTTTCATTTAACATCATTTCATTTAGATTTTCCTAAATCTCATGAATCTTAGCAAACATCGTTTAAAATGGTGGTATAGTATTCCACTGGGTAGGTGTGCCAGCATGCAGTCATTTTTCCTTTAGGCATTGAAAATCTTTCCAATTTCTTTTAGTATAAGAATGCTGTGTTATATACATTTAATAGATAAATCTTTGTACATATTCAATTATTTTCTTAGGAAGATTGCTGAGAGAATTACTACATCGTAGTAAACTTAAAAAGTCTCTGTATTACCAAGATGGTTTCCAAAGCATGTTTCCTCACTTAATAACAAGAGTTAAGAATACTTAATCAGCATTGAGTGCATTATTTACAAAAATCTTTGTTAATTGAAAAGCAAAAGTTATACTTCATTGCTTTAAATTGCAGTTTTAAAATCACATATAAGGCTTAATACTTCCTCCCATGTTTAGTAGCTATATATGACTGACATTTTGAGCATGAGTAATTGTGATTCAACAGAATTCTTTGTATAGTATGGGTACTAATTCTTTATTCTATTGGTTGCCAAATTCTGTCACAATTTTTCATGTAACTAAGTTTTCTTAATGATTCGGCTCATGGATCTTTGACTTTATATATCATAATTTAATTAGTTAATTATTTTAGTTTACTACATTTAAATATAACTTTTTGAAAAATTTTTGTGTATTGATTTTCTATTATAAATCTTTTTGCATCCCTAAGTCATTTAAATATCACTCATATTTTCTGTTTGTTTCTGATTTCTTTTTGACTTTAAGCTTTTTCACTTATCTGGACTGGATTTCTTTTAGCATGATATAATGTTGGCTTTTGATTCCCCCTGCAATTTTTCAGTATCTCAACATTTATTGAACAGTCTTATTACTCTTTAGTTTATGATATTTACTTACTTAGTTTATAAGGCTAACTTGTAAATTATGACAATTGTTGTATGTTGTTTTTATGTTATATATTAAGTTGTATTTCAAGGTAATTTATTCTGGTTTGACTTATCTTTCTATTGACATGTCAGCCAATTACTATATAATTTTTATTGAAAATCTTAATGCTCTTATCTGCACAGAAAGATGGCCTTACTACTTTTTCTCTCTGAATAAATCAATATTCAGTATAACATATCTGTAGGGAGGCAGTTTCTATTCTTGGCTTTCATAAATAGGAAGAAAATCTGTATAATGCTTTGAAATTTAAGACTCATAGTTTTTCAAATTATCTTGGTAGTATTATCTTACAGTAGAATCTGCCCTATATAAAGATATATTCTAATATATTCTACATGTATGGCTAAATCCTTTATAGTCCAAACATTTCCTTCCCATATCCTAGAGTTAATTATTAACTTGTTTTCTTCCCTTTCTTCTTTGCACATTTTGAAAACACTAATTAAAATAACCTACAAGGTACCTGTCAGTGATATTAGTCTTAGTATTTTCCCCTTTTTGCCTTTCTTTTTTAATCCCTGTACTCTACTAATGGAGCACCTTTTATGATGATTTTTTATTTCCCAGAATATTTTTTTAACAAAACACCAAATGTCAAAGTATTGATTGAAATACCAGTGGAAACATGCAAAAAATTTTCCTTATGATCCTTATAATTGTTGAGACTTCCCTATAAGGGATTAAACATAAATGAATATATGAATTTTTACATTATATATATGATTTTTTATATTATTTATATTATATTATATTATATTGGAACCAGTTGAATTTATATTCTTGAGGAAAAAAGTCCTTTACCATAGTAGATTATAAATATGATAATAAACACAGTTCCTAAGCAAACATACATTAGAAAGAATAAGATACTTTTTTTTCCTTGACATCTTTCTTATCTCTGAACAAATTTCTGTTGGAAAATATTCGAGTCACATTTTTAGATATCTTTTAAGTGTTTACTCATTTTTTTACAGGGCAAAAATGGCAATTTTGGTATTTCCTTACTAGCCTTTGTTTTCTTATGGTGATTCCCACTCACTCGGTATATTCTAAATTTATGCATAAACTTCAACACAAAAGCATGATTGCATGGCTCTCTCAAGTCTACCAGGCAATCAGGAAGCTCAGTGTTTTGGTCAGGACTGTGAGTTGGCTGCTATAGAGTATTTAGAAATGAGTCCTCCTTGTGCCCCTTTGCCCTCCTCATTGACATCGGTTCAGTCTGTCGTCCATTTCCATTGGCTGCTTCATCTGGATTACGAGGCCTGATCCTGCCACGGTTCAGACACCGTTTGTTTGTTCTGCTGCTGCCCCCCCTATGGCTGCCAGCCGATTGTGCCGTGCTGTGTTTGTGTTTTATGGGCAAATGTTCATGTATGGCTGCTGTGTTTGATATTAAATCTGAGATGAACTTCAGGAGGTTTCCTGCTTTTTATTAAAAAAGATTTTGGCTAGGGGCTGTGTTATCCTGTTCATAAATCAGGTGTTCTCTGAGATTTAATAATTTAGAATTCTCATGAGGTTTTGATGGAATAAACATTTCTTTTCTCTGTTAAAGCTGCCTCTTAACTTTTTTTTCCTTTTCCTCTTCATGGCTTCCATTTATTTATTTTTTTAAAGTCTTCTTTTGGAAAGTTTGTGCATATCTATCCCAAGGCTATGAAAATGATGTAAAAGAAAGTCGAAATGATAGCTTCATTTGGTTGAAGAAATTTAAATTTGGTACTTGTATGAACCCTCCCATCCTTATTGTAAACAAGTTTCTATTTTAAAAATTTCTTAAATCCCATGTTGTATCTTCCAAAATAGTTATCTTCTCTCACTATTTTAATGAACCACATGTCCTAGAAATAAAAGATTGATAAAAAGAACAGAGAGAGAGCTAAAAAAAGGAAGCCAGGGAGGCCAGGAACTCTTTCCATATGTGGTTACAAGCTACACAAAAAGCAGAGGTTTCTTTGAGTGTAACAAGGAGTCCTGTCAACTCCTCTCAAAAATGTTTGCAGTATAGATTTAAAGGAAATACTTTGAGGGCACTTTAATGCTCAGTGAATGGCTTTAAGTTCTTTGTAAAATCTGGTGACTATGAATAGATGGAAATGACAAATGAAAATATTACAAATGTCCTCCTAAAATTCAGATGATTTGTAAAAATGTATTTACAATAAAGTTTTGATAAAAGCTGAGGCATAAAATATAATGACTTACGAAGACATTTCATGAATGTCTATGATAAAATGTTCTTGTAAGGTGGCCTTCCAGAGTTCTGACTTGATCTACAAATACCATTTTAGAATCTGGAAGTATGGACAGACCACTTTTCCTTTAAATGATCTTTAGTAATGATCAATTTTTTTTCAGCCAGGATGACACTTTGAAGCTGTAATGATAGAAGGTGCTTTGATGTGTTAGTATTCCTGGTTGAAGATAGAATGATAATCTCCAGAGCCTGGGAGAAGAGCACCCTACTCGTTCCTCCGAACGACACAACAAGGCAATGGCAGGCATTTTCTTAGAATGCTCTGGTACATGTGCAGGTGCTCTACTGAGTTTTTCGAGTATTCTCTTGAATAATATTCTTTACGGATTAGCTTTATTAGCGCAAGTGGTTGAATAATAAACTTTCAGGTAAAATGGACTTTAGACTCATTCATTCAATACTTAAAAAAAGATTTATTTACTTATTTGAGATAGAGAGAGCTCACACACATGTGCAAGTTTCTGTGTTCATGAGTCAAAGGAGGGACAGAGGGAAATCATCTCAAGCAGAGTCCCTGCTGAGCATGGAGCCTGACTTGGAGCTCAGTCTCAGGGCCCATGAGATCATGACCTGAACCAAAACCAAGAGTCTGAACTCAACTGACTGAGCCACCCAGGTGCCCCAATTCAATACCCTTTTTAGCCGAGAAGGAAGTTTAAATCTAGAGAGATCCAGTGATCTCCTTGTGTCCCTGCAAGTGACTGGAATATGACTAGACTCAGCCTTTGGATTGGGGTCCAGAATATTTTTCAAAACTCTACGAACTTAAGACAAAATCAAAGGAAAAACTCCAGAGAAAAAATGTTGCAAATATATATACATATATACACACGCATATTATATATATGTATAATATATATTATATATATATGTTGTAGGATTTGGGGAATGGGGCTGAGAGAAAATATAAAGAAGAGGGGGAATTAAAAGGTGGGCAAATGAGAGGACCACTTCTAGTTTCCTAGTCCCTCAGTCACTGCACAATGTAGTTGACTTGAGAAAATTATTCCTAGAGAGAGGTTTGCCTAAGAATCCTTGTAGTCTGAAAAAGCACATTAGTAAAGGTATACCACAACACAAAAGCTTATTGTTCAGAAGGTTTAACTTTTGAGCTGGAAGATAAAAGATCACAAAATTTCCATTTCTGCTGAGAGTGTGAATCTCTGTGAATGCACAGCTTGCAGAGAGAAGAGAGACGACTTGCAGGAGGCTCTGTCATTCTCTGTGGCACTTTGTGACCTTTTCGGGGAGCTGTGAACTATTCTAATCAGGAGTCTCATCATCACTTTCTTGACAATGACCTCTCTCAACTGGCAGAGGACTTGGCCCATCAACTCTATGTCTTCTCTACTGCTTCATCTGTCATGAAGCATCTTCAAAGCATCTTCACAGTCTGCTGTGTCATATTCTTCATGGTCCTGCCATATGGATTTACCACTTACTACAGCCGGGCCATAGCTCTTGGTTTGTCTATCAACTTTGTACCTTTCCTACTAAGAATGACCCTATAAATAGGGAGTATAAATCGTGACTTGTTGCAGTAAAAAACCTTATTTTCAACTTTATATGGTCAAATGTATATATACATACCTGTATAATCATTCATGTATATCATATATAGCTACTTTATGAAATGAATTCATCTATTTCCACAACTGTACTTTAGGAATATTGGGTCCAAAAAAGAATCTGAAGACATAATTCAACTTACAGCATGCAGAGCAGTGATTTTAAAACTATTCAAAGGCCTCATTTGTGTGGGAGAATATCAATGCCTCAAACAAATACGAGAGGATGAATTTGGTTGGAGTGAGAACAGGGTGGTTTGTAATCTTGCCAATTGTCCGGTTTCTGTCCCGATTCCCAGAGCACCCAACTGGAAAGTCACTTATCTATATGACCACCTGATATCGAAGTGAAATTATGAGTAATGGTTAGATTTTTCGTTGTTGGTCAGAAATGTCAACGGCCATTTTTGGTGGTAGGAGCAGTAGTTTATTCATCATGACTGAACGTTGTCATGTTTACCTGCTCCATTTCTTATCATGTGGCTGATCAGAAATGTGCCTGGACCTGATTTATGCATGTAGATTAGGAGAAATGTCTGTTTCTTCCAAGATAGTGCTTATGGCCCGAGGGAATTTTGACTCTAATTCCCATTTACTATGCCAAAGTGGCTATATTTATTTTATGTGACCTTGCTCTTGGCATAAAAGTATATTTACTTAATATTACATTGTGTTATTATATGTCCTTGGTCAAAACAAGAAGCGATTGTGCTTTGATCTTTGTTGGATTGATGGCAGTTGTTAGAAGTGCAGGGCATTTTATATTTTAAAGTGGAGAACAAGAGGATATATCTTTGGTCTGTTTCTGGGAAGTTTGAATAATGATTAATTTTTACCATTCTCAGATGTGAATGTTTTAATTTGACTTTTGTAATTTGGGACATTGTTTTAAGAATTTTATACCAGATACCGATCTCTTATAAAATAATACAGGATACAATTTAATGAGGACCCATTTAAACTCTTATATAAACTAATTAATTGAGATCTTGATATAATGAGACTGTTCATTCTTTTCTCAGTTAGGATAATGCCGACTTCTACAGCAGACACACTGTAAGTTTTCAGTGGCCTTAAACAATCAAGTACTTAATGTTTATATCACGTACCCATCCAGTGTTGGTGCCCCTGGCTAACTGGCGGGCCTTTCTCTACGTGCTGATCTGTGACCTGGATTCCTTCCGTGGTGTGGCTTTGCCACTCTATAGACCCTTTGCGACTAGCTGTCAATTAGACAGAGAGTGACGAGGTGGCCCACTTCTTATCCACATGGGCCTTTAATCGCCACATCAATTGACATCAAGGATAAGGCACCTTCTTACCTAAATACAAGAGAGTCTGGCAAATGTGGCCTATGTGAGTAGGTCTTCTCAGGAACAATTTATACTGTGGAGAGAGGTATACAATGATGTGGTAGATAGTTAATGTTGCAGCCATACATCTGAATTTCAGGGACTCTGTTACAAAGAATGGCTCATTGAGATGTTGCATTATCATGGTGTACATCAGACCAAATCCTGAGGAAAATAATTAAATTTAAAAAGGCATATAGTAAAAACAGTTTAACAAAAATAAAAATTGAACATTGGTGTGAAATTTAATTTCTTGTTATTAAAATATTTTATCTTTTCAGTTATTTAATTGCTAACATTGTATTGGAAACCGATAATGTTTTTGTATGTTCAAACTTGACTAATATCTTTATGGTTACCCATGATAAATAGAATTATTGTAATATATCTGGAAGACATACCTGAAATCTCTAGAAAATGAGAAAAAGTGAGATGTAGACCATGTTATTTTTTTTAATTAAATTCAAGCAAATGAAAATTTGCTCTCAAGCTTAATTTTATTTAGTGATGAATTTTTTAATTGGATAAAAATTAAGTACTTTTAGAGACTGAATGCTTATAATAATGCTTCTGATTGCTTCTCACCTTTTTTCTAAACAGTAAATTTCCATTTTAGTTCTCTTTGGTGTTGCTGTACCTACTTCCCTCCTTACATTTTCCCATGAGTCTCCTTCAGCCCTGAAGTCTTTTAATCTGTGTCTGTTCATTTCTTAAATCTCTCTACAGGTCTCTTTGTCTTCTTTCTGTTTATGAACTTCATCTGTGGACAATGGAGAATGGTGAGATTCAGATTAAACATCAGCGGTATTGAAATTTAAAATGTTTCGGTGAAAACATCCCTAGCCATGCCGTGATCCTGTAAAGAGCAGAGGGCAGGTGTTTAATGCCTGAAATCAGTGGGATCACTATGTACCGTTATGTGACAATCCGCTTGTCACACCTCTATGTTCATTCTTGGCCCAGAAATTGTCATTAAGTTAGAACTGAACATGATTCTTCCTCTTGCTACATTTTTTTTTTCTTTTAGTGACAGCCCACACATTTCCCTCTACTTGCTATATCTCCTCAAGTGTATTTCTTTTATGTTACTAACAGCCCAATTCCCGCTCACCATGGATAACTAGAGATACAGTGATAGCAGTAAATGACAATGAGGCAAAATGACTGAAAACACACAAAGGAATTTGTGATTCCAGCCATCTGTAATCTAAATGTTTCAAGTCTGGAAAACTATCAAAAACACTTATTTGTAATTCATTCCCGGCTAGAAATGTCAGAAATCACATAGCCAGGGGCCCCTGGGTGGCTCACTCCTTAAGGGGCTGTCTTTGGCTCAGATCATGATCCCAGGGTCCTGGGATTGAACTCAGCATCTGGCGGGTTCCCTGCTCAGCGGGAGACTGCTTCTCCCTCACCCACTTTCCCTGCTTGTGCTCCCTCTCTTACTGTGTCCTTCTCTGTCAAATAAATAAATAAACAAAATCTAAAAAAAAAAAAGAAATAACATAGTCAGATAGGATGATTCTGTGCCCAGACTCTCTGGGGTATTTGGTATGAGTAAGAGTCAGGGAAAGGGAAAGTATGTAAAAGTGTATGGAAAAAAAATCACGTGCATGAAAAATATAGATTGATTTTCTTTAAGATAGACTATTACTTATCGTTTTGTCTATAACACATGACTGAAGTTTGAGGAGTGAGATAAAATTAACAGCAGTGTATAAACAGAGTGATTCAGCAAAATTTAATTAATTAATTGATTGGTGGATACAAAAGAGAAATAAAAGAGGTGCTTGAATCATTTCTGTGTCAGAGCTATAGAAAAGCTTTCAAGGTCTTCATAGGGTAATTATAAAGAAAATGTGAAACAAATATGATTCTAAAAAACTTTGAATCAAGAGGTACTTAATACAATTTTAAATACTTTGCGTTGAGATGAATAACAGTTATATTTCAATTATATATGAATAAATAGTACCTAGTTAATTATTGAATTGAAAAATATTTTGAAAGTTGTTTTACTTTTTTTTTGCATCTCACATACTAAGAAGTTTACCATTTTCTTGCACTTCTTAATCCCTCCTTTCCCTGCTCCTTTCTTCTGAACATCACATACGTGTGTTAAAGTATTGATGATTTTTAAATAGGAAGTGTGAAGCATCAATATCTTCCCTTAGAAGATTCTTGAACATAAAAAAGCAGGCTTTAACAAGACTGACTATCCTCATGTTCAGTCCCTGGCTCAGAGACAACTTTAGCCAGGATCAGTGAGTTCTATGGTCCACGTTGTGTGTATGCAGCACTGGGAAGTGTGTGGAACTTATTTTGGTTCACACAAATCTTACAAAATTTTGATCAAGTTATAAGACAATGTTAGGAAGGAATATTCTAAATTTAAGTGATGACTCAATGACTCATATGGTTTGAAAATCCCTGTAATCTTTAGGTGTCCTCAAATCTCTGGAGAATCAAGCTAACCTGACTCATTCTGTTTGCAGCAAGTCTTTCTAGCCAATATAAAGCATTGGAAACAATGGTCATTTCTGATGCTCTATCATACAGTCACAAAGCATATATTTTTTTAAGATTTTATTTATTTATTTGACAGAGAGAAATCACAAGTAGGCAGAGAGGCAGGCAGAGAGAGAGGAGGAAGCACTTTCCCCGAGGAGCAGAGAGCCCGATGCGGGCCTCGATCCCAGGACCCTGAGTCATGACCTGAGCTGAAGGCAGAGGCTTTAACCCACTGAACCACCCAGGCTCCCCAGTTGCAAAGCATATTAAAAAATGCATCCCATGCTGCATTATTTGCAAGTTTATTTGGTGCATAGAGAAATACACTTGGCATAAAACGTATGGCATTGTTACACCCAGCCTTCGGGTATTTGTATTACTTATACAAAATAAAACCCATGTTTGTCAGTTCATCAGAATCCTAGGGATCTTGTCCACAGAGTTAAGCAGGCACAAAGCAGCCAGGATATCATGACAGGATATATGGTGAAGGTGAAACTTAGAGCTGGAAGATGTAGGCTCAAATTTCAGCCCTCCCACTTACTGTTTTTGTGGCCTTGGCCACATCACTTAACTTTCCGAGCCTTGGCTCCCTTATGTGAAAGTGGCGCAAACAATTGCAGCGACCTCTTGTTTTATTTGGTTGTTGTGAATTTCGTTTGTTGTTCGTTTATGCTCTCTCTCTCATTCCACAAGGGATTCGAGATGACATGTGTATATTTGAAGATAAAGCGTATTTGTCAGTGCTGTGTAGATTATACAACTATAAGCTACCAGCGATTACTTTCGGGACCAGTAGGATTCCTGGGGTGGTCTGTTCCTTAGAATGACGTACTTTTAAGCAGATGTTGCAGAGACTTCCACTTAATAATTTCAAAGAAAACAAATATTTATCCATGTGTGACATAGACAGGTTATAGGTACTAATTTAAAGTAAACCCACAGGAAAAGAAGACTATCCAAGACCTTTTGATTGAAACTAAGTGCAGCTAATAAAATGATTGGATTCTCACATACTTAATAGCCTTTAATTGAAAAGACTTTGTATAATGACTAGAAGTCTTAAGGATTAAGTAACTCCTTTCAATACATTTGTATTTTGTTAATCATAACAAACATGCACATTCAAAAAAGAATAGAATTCATAGGTATGAGTCATTTTTATTCAGCTTAAAGGCAGTGCTTTTGTTGCACTTAGAATTGGAGGATAGCTCACAATAACACGAAGCTTTGAAATATCAGTGGTCTCCTAGTCCCTCTAATTCATTTTATTATCCCTGTGCCATTTGCCTTAATCTTGAGTTACTAAGCGTGCTTATCTGCCCTCTGCATCTAAAGCCTCCAGAAAGATTGCTCTGGCATGGCCTAATAGCTTTTATCAGCTCACCCAGTGGCTCTTAAGCTTTGATGCTCGAAACCCAGGAGTT
The DNA here is from genome assembly GCA_004023965.1 of Spilogale gracilis. Taxonomy (NCBI): domain Eukaryota; kingdom Metazoa; phylum Chordata; class Mammalia; order Carnivora; family Mephitidae; genus Spilogale; species Spilogale gracilis. The sequence continues at coordinate 183,673 of PITA01001147.1, forward strand.
AACCACATGGTGCCAAGCCCTTCTGAACTTGTCAACTGCTTTCCTGTGTAATTGATTGCTGTTTATGCCAAGGCAGCCACAAACTCTTCTCCTCCTTCCCTTTGTCGGGGTGAAATGGAACCCGAGGACAGAAGACAGTGGCTCTTTTGCCTCACGCCCTCCAATTCTCATGGCTTAATTTACTTAGATTCATGTTATGAATTGCAACAAGGTTGGACCCTTTCTCGTTTTTGTCCTGTATTTTAAGCTCCTTTGATTTTTCTCTCTAGTATCTATATAGTATATCTGGCCGATGGTAAATTCTTAATAATCTATATATTTCAGCTTCTCTGACAAACATGTTTGCTTTTCCTTCTTTCCTGTGAAACCGGTCTGGGGAAATTTATTAAGTGATCTTCTGTTGTCTTTTAAATCTAAAAAAAATTTTCTAAAAATTGAAACTTTTGAAAACATTCACTTGACATTACAGTTCATGTTATGCAGAAAAACTATAAAAATCATGGAATGACTCTTTTCCCTTCTTTATAGTAAGTAAAATTGCATTTTCAGTGCCTACATGAGAAATATAGTCTTGATAAGAGCTTTGCAATAAGCATATTCAACAATTATTATTTCTCTGAAAATTAAGAGTTAAGAGATGGAGGATCCACATGCCAGAGAGAGAGAGAGAGAGAGAGAGAGAGAGAGAGAGAGAGAGAGAGAACGCTTTCGTGGTTAAAATGCTGCGGCTTCAGCGAGGATGGATTGGCTGACTTCTGGGTTCCCATTTAAAAGTTGTCTATCCTTAAACAGTTATTTAGACTCTGTAAGACTTCATTTCCTCACATATAAAATGGTGATGATGCTCCTAAGTCACAGGATTTTCTGATGATAAAATGAGGCAAATATGTAAAGTACCTAATAAAATATCCGCAGGTAACGGCCACCAAGTAAACAGCAGAAGCTATTGCTATAGTTTTGGTCATTGACAAGCGGAGGAAAAAAAAGTTGTTTTTTTTAGGATTCCTTCTGCTAAAATCAATTTAGATGTACCATAATCTTGAAGCAGGAAGCAGGGAGGCTGCCTTAGAAGAGCTGAGCAGAGGCTAGATTCTCTGCTAGGAGGGCATAGCCCACGTTTCAGACTGCCTTGTCCCTGCTAATTTGTAGTGCCATATGGTGTGACAGGACTACCTGTTCTGGACAGGTTAGTTGCTTCACTGCACTTAACAATGTCACCTCAGCTTTTATTAACAGAAACTTTACACTTTTTAATCCCATCCTTGCAAGGAATAGAGAGTCTCTCCCTCCCCCTCTTCCTCCCTGCTTCTTTTCTCCAGAGAAGGAGCTTAACACACCATTTGGGATGTTATAAAAACAGAAAAGATTCAAGTTTAAAATAATACAGTGAGTGGTTGAAAAGCTGCACATATACCTTGAAGTTCGCCTTCTTAGCCCTTCACATTTATATCTCATCTTTCTTTCAGAGAAACAGAATTCATCTTTAATATGCCTTATGCCACTTACTCCTCTGTTTTTAATTGGCCTGGTAATTTTCTCTGCTTACATTTAACATTTATCAATCACAACTAGCAATGCATGTTGTGGTGTTAACAGAAAATTCCACAGGACCCTCTTCACACTGGGGGAGGGGAACATCTGCTACTTTTATATTAGGATGCCAGGATTTAGAGGTCAATGTGTTTCCCCATCAAGGCTTAAGGGTTTGGGGATCAGGGGAAACGTCAGCCTCCAAGCAGCATAATGAATGGCAGTTGCTGACTGGCTAGGTTTGCCTGTTCTCAACAGGGGATAGTGCTATTCAGCATAATGAGCCGGGACTTTGTGTCCTAAACATACCCAGCTTGGGGAATGAGGCAGGCTGTGCCTCTTTTCTTTCTTTCTTTCTTTCTTTTTTTTTTTTTCTCCCAGCTCTGAACTATATTTTCATCTTGGAAGAAATGATATTGAGGTCTTCATTAGTGGCAGCCAGCGGGGCAAAGGCTCCATGAGGGCTGATAAGCTGTGTGGCTAAAAAACCCATCAGCCTTTGTGCAGGGAGCTGAAGGTTTAAGTTGCTTGAACTGGAAAGAGTCTGAAGAGGTGATTATGTTAAACAAGTAATGTGTATCGGTAACATGGAATCAAATTATTAGGGTCAGTAACTGCTGCCTTTCCTGGTACATTAAATGAAGACATAACATTGCCTCCGAGCCCAGTACTTGTGGATGCCACAGAGTGTCAGCACAGTCCGGTCATATGTACTTCACAGCATGTCACCTCTAATTTCATGGGATTATCTGCCCTGTTGCTTTAATAGATACTCATGATCTTGAGCTTCCTTTGAACTCACAGCAGGCAGTGCAAAGTCATTATTGCGAGCACTCCTGTGCTTTTTGTGTTATATATAAAATTATCATTGCTATCATTTAGAATGGTACATACATCTTGCTCTCATGCATCCAAAATGTACAACTTATCTGCTGATAAGGAAGCTACTGAAGGGGAAAAACTGAATGCGAAAGGTTTTCCTGGGGTCTAGGATTAGAAAGGCGTCAAGGCAGTAAATTAGTATTGGAAAAGTATATGGGCCCATGGTTCTCAAAGTGTGGTTCCCTGGCCAGCAGCAGCACAATTGCCCAGGAACTTGTTAGAAGTGCAAATCCTACTGAGTCAGAAATTCTGAGATAGGCTCAGCAAACTGTGTTTCAACAAGCCCTCTAGGTGATGCATGATCAAGTGTGAGAAACACTGTTGTAGCATTTATGGAGCACAAGAATGGGATGGACCCATATGTTCTGGGGTAGAGTGGCATACAAGGCAAATGAAGTATCTCTTCCCATGGACCTTCTTAAATCACAAAGAACTCTGTAATACTTCACCCTGATAAAATATACATACCCAACAGAGCCTATAATTATCACACATACTATTTTATTCTTTGTTTGAATTAGCCTGTTATCATCTCGTCTTTGCTTTCCGGAAATGACTGACAAAAGATGACTAATAAACAATTCCTTTGTGCATTCCAGAACCATCCCCCTTGCCATATGTATATCTATGGCCATCGTCACTATTGGCTATGTGCTAACAAATGTGGCCTACTTTACCACCATTAGTGCGGAGGAGCTGTTGCTTTCAAATGCGGTGGCGGTGGTAAGTCCAAGTTGGGAAAATGCCAGTTTGAATTTAGGTTAATGAGTTGATGCAATTTCATAGTAGTTCCCTCCAGCAGCAAGTGTTTTGAATTTCAGTAATTTTTTCTTGACCTGAATGATAATGGGCATTTAAAAAATCTAGAACACACCTTCGCCTATTCCATTTAGCGGGTATAGCCAGAGTCCTATATGATTTCTCTGCATTGTTCCTTTCGTGTAAAACATTTCCCCATATCCGTGCTTGAAAACACATTTCCATGAGTGCATGTTGAATAGAAGATAGTATTCTTCCAACGTGACTTTCAGGATAGCGGGCAGTTACTGAATTTAAATGAATGTATTTTTTGGTATGCAAATTGCAATTTATCCTGTACTCTTTCCTGTTTGTAAACTTTTCAAATGCTAACTTAAAATCTTTTTTCCCAAAGTACCACTTAAGAATTTCCAAGGGATGACCTTATATGTTTTTTTGTTCTAGTATATTTTTTTGAATACCACTAATGGTATATTATTAATTTTTGGAAATACTGAGTTATTCAAAGTTAAACAGATGTCATTGCTATAGCACTTCTCAGAATACTAAGGATGCTAATGTGTGTTTTAGCTAAGAAGTGGATACTCATAATTTTACAGCATTTTCATAAATTCATTTGACTTCAGGACCATCTTTGCTCTCAAAGGTCATGTTATTAGACTGCTATTCTGTGACACATACTTTTTTTTTTTTTTGATATAAAAACTTAGCTGGTAAGGGGGCATTATTCATGACCTCATAACAATGAAGGGGGAAAAAGTAACTTCCCATCACTAGATGTCAGTTCCTTTTAAAATAGTCACTATTACCTCATATTGGCAATATCCACAGGGAACAAATTACCTCATTTCATGTGAACCTATGCACGTGTCCACTGTATTAAAAAAAAAAAAGACTTCGCCGCTGTTGTAAATCCTACCAGACACCCAAGTGTTCAGAGCTTACTGATGGCAGGTCAGTCATCTCATCCTAGTAGAAAAAGGGCAACACTTACTCTTTGAGAGTAATGTGGTCTGTTAATTACAGAGCATCAGCTGCATTAAAGACAACTAAAGAATCCCACATAGTTTTTTTTATTTATTTATTTATTTATTTTTAATACATCCTTCATGGAAACTTGCAGTGTTGCCTATGCTGTGGCATAAAAGGAAATGTCAAAAGTTTTGTTTATCTTTCATATTTTCTGTGGCTTGATTTTCTCAGACTTCTATTCATATTCTAGCCTTTTTATAGGAAACCACAGAAGGAACTGGCAGGTACCTGAGAGGGAGGGAGGGACTCTCTCAGACATTCAGCTGCTGTGATTATTTGGGGCAAAAGATTTTCAGAACTGCTTGCATATGCGATATAGATGATTAAGGTGTCAGTTATACCTCACTGGTACTTCTGGGTCATAATAGGAGGATTGGTGTATGAAACAAGTATCCGTGATACTTCTCAGTGGACATTTATATTTCACTATCAAAATGTGGCTTTCCAGGCTAAAGAGAAGGCATTGTGTAGAAGGAGAACTTCTAAGCTGAGTTTTTCTACTTACCAGAATCAGAGATGTTAGATATCACAGTTGATAAAGATTGGATAAATGGATCATTGCTTTTTGAAAGTAAAGAGAAGGTGCTTGTTTAGACCTTTACCCATAGTTTTGCAAGAAGCAATGCCATGGTACTTGCTTTTGATTATTGTCTAAGAAGTTAGTCGGACCCTATCCAATAAGAAAAATTATAAAACATACCTGTATCAGCAGGCTAAAAGAAAGTCATAGAACGAGTTTGACCTAAATTGCTTCATTTTATTCCACTTTCTGGCAGAACATTAATTTGCTTTGTTCTGTCTTTCACTAGACCTTTTCTGAGCGGCTACTGGGAAATTTCTCATTAGCAGTTCCGATCTTTGTTGCCCTCTCCTGCTTTGGCTCCATGAATGGTGGTGTGTTCGCCGTCTCCAGGTGAGTGAGTTCAAGCATTTCCAAGAAGGCATTTATGCTCTTGAGATTGGATGTGATAAGGGTAGATTCAAAAAGAAAAGAAATAGTGCCTCCAAACCTGTTGTTTTTAAAGAGACATGTTAAGACCGAAATTTTCGTCCAAGTAGCAACAGCACGTCTCATTCTGCCCATTAGAGGGCACTGCTTGTCTACTCATAGCCTACACTGAAGCCAGGCGAGGAACTTTTTTTTTTAAATGTGTCTACAGGGTCTAACAACAGCATTTTGTTTCTGGTGATAAAATCTTTTGTTTCTCTAAAGATGTCAAGAAAAAAAGTAGAGTAAGAGATATACCAGAAATCACCACCCCACTATCTGTATCCTTTTTATTTTGTTCTATGCAAAAGTCCCTTTTATTTTAACGTAAGATTAAGATCCAATCAGAAAAATGTAAATGTGTGTACATGGGCGTGTGTGTGTGTGTGTGTGTGTGTGTGTGTGTGCGCGTGCGCGCGCATGGTGTGTGTGTTGGGCTGGATTAGATTGACAGCACGCATGCAATCCGAGGAATCTAGAACTATTTATATGTAGGGAAAGCCATGCTGAGCCAGATGTTGCTACTGTTTCACCTCAAAGAATAAGAGAATATATTGGCAGATTTTATAAAATTTGAAGTCAGATTTCTCTTGATGATTCTTTTTCTTCCCTGAACAGTGAAACTTAAGTAATCACTTGAGAAATGCCAAACCATTCGGTATTGAATTAGATGCAAGTTTTCTCTTAGAGTTCTGGATTTTTCCCTTTGAAATGATCAATTATGCAGTCAATTCCACCCACATTTTTCTCCCATCAGGTTATTCTATGTTGCGTCTCGAGAGGGTCACCTTCCAGAAATCCTCTCCATGATTCATGTCCGCAAGCACACTCCTCTGCCAGCTGTTATTGTTTTGGTAATGCATATTAAAAAGTATACCTAGATATAAGCTTGAATAACAGGTTAGCAAAGAGGATTTCAAAGCAGACGTTAGAGAGTGCTTTACTTTCTCATTCATTGCTGAATTGGCTCTGTATCTTGGTGGAGTTTGGGAGACAGGATATTTTGCATCACTTCCCTTTATTCAGTATTTCCAATGCATATTTAATGCTATGGGGCAATAAGCACATCACTTTTTCATCTTTATCGAAATTTGTGAGGTCTAAGGGAAATGATTATCTCGGCTCCTGTCATCGACCCAGAGCCATGCAGAAAAGCGTGTAGAGTAACAAGCCCCAATTCTGTGTACTGCAAGTGGAACTAAGAACCATAGTCCCAAGACACCTAGATGTACCTCATCATATCATATGCCCCTTATAAGGAAGTGCAAAATTAATAGAAAAAAAATTGCCTAAAGTCTTAGACAGTGCAGGAATTCCGTGATTAAAAGTGAGCTATTTCAGACCAACTCTAAAAGGAAGAAATAAAAACACCAAAACTGAAGTCTTTGTGAAGTGTGTAAAAGTTTTACACAAAAAACTGTGTAAAGGGTAAAAGTCCTATCTAACACCCATTTGCAATGTTATACTCATTTTTACCTACTATTTTTGTAACATTTTTGTCAAATGGAATCTGCTGTCAGGAGCACCATAGAATACATTGGACATTTTGTTTCATGCACTTAGTTTGTTTCAGAATGTTTCCTTGAAATCTCTTTGTAAAGTCTGAGGACTCTGTGTGGAATCTGGAAGTTAACGTCAGTTGTGGGAACAGAATGTATTATTCGGTGGAGGAGGCTTTCATTTTAAGCCTCTGCTGTCAGTCGTGCTGTCCTTGGCGTGCGCAGCTGCAGAGACTTGCCGATCTCTGAGCTTCATTCTGTTCTGCGGTCTTGAGGCTCACACATGGCCAGCACGTGGGGAGAGGAAGCGTGGAGGAAGGAAAGTTCAATATTTTGCATTCAGGAGACGATAGAGTCACCTCAGAGTGGCTGTGTTTCATGTGTCTGCGTAGCCAAGGGCTTGTCAGAAACCATTTGTCAGAGCGCTCTGCAAATTTTCCAATTGGGGACACTTTGGATTTTTAGTATTAGTTATTTGCTAATCATCTCAGTCCCTGGGTCTTTAAATTTAAGTCATTGAATATCCTGTGTTTTACTCTTTGGAAACGCATTGTCTTCTCCCAAATGAAAAAACAACTATGAACTGAACACCCATATAACATTCCGTCTGATTAAATGGTAATGATGATGATCTCATGCTGTTACTGGTGCGTGATGGGGTATAAGAGCAGAATATCGATAGGAAGTTAGTTGAATATAGGTTTTAATCACTGTGGTAGTTTATCAGTATAAATAATCATATGAAAAAGGTAATCATAATGCGTAGTGGCAGTATTGTTTGTCATCAGCTGTGTTCTCTTTTAACTCACCAAGCGTGTTTTTCTCCCTCTTCCCCCTAGCACCCTTTGACGATGATAATGCTCTTCTCTGGGGACCTCTACAGTCTTTTGAATTTCCTCAGTTTTGCCAGGTGGCTTTTTATTGGGCTGGCGGTTGCTGGGCTGATTTATCTTCGATACAAACGCCCAGATATGCATCGTCCTTTCAAGGTAACCTCAGTAATCTTGATGGGTTTACATAAATCTTTCTTCTAATACTAGTCCTCCCTTTGTCATAACTTCATGATGAGGAGCTTGGGTGGGGGGCAGTATCCTCTGGAACAAACGTTTAACTCTTGCAGGTAGTGCCTTCATGTTGAATTTATTTTAGCTTGGAAAAATAATTCATCCAGTCATTTATGTGATGTACCCAACTCTACATGTCATGTCTCTGCAAGGGGGTAGATATATAGGGTATATATAGGTTACATTGCTTTTTCTTGGATGTGTCTAATGACTTGATGTGTTCAAAGTGTGGGATACTTGTATCTTTATGCTGAGTGATTGTGGACAGCCATGCTGAGAAAAAGGGAGGCAGATACATGTGGAATTGTCACTAATTGAAACTCTAAAAAGGGTGCTGCTTTACAAAACAGGCATTTTAAGTGTTCTTAAATGTTATGACTTGTGACAATGCTCTTTTTCTACCTTATATATTCTAGAAGAAATAGAAGTGTGAAGACATAGGAAAGTGAAGGTGCATGAATATACCACTTAATAGAATACCCTTTACTATAGCTAAGCATTTCCTTTGGGGAGGGCTGACGAATGAATATATTTCTCATCGCCTTTAGCTGTGAATGTTCATGGATTGATTTGACCTCACTGTTGATTTGCTTTTCAGAAATAACACAGATAATGTTGTCAGTCATGTTGTCAGAATTCGTTTCTAATTACACCCATTGCCAAATGCTAGCAACATCTTTATTAGTGGTTGAATAGGAGTTGGTCTGTTTTATTCCTGTCAGTTCTTATTGTGAGTCTCCAACAGAAAATCAATATGCACTGTAAACCTTTAACATGTAACAAGCGGCCCGTGCTGTTGACTCTACGTTAAAGCAGATTCTAATCATAATCATCAAAGAGCCAACCTTTAAAAATCAAAAACATAAATCATAATAGTACTTCTCTAGTCAAACCATTCAAACAAAACATCTCTAATGAAACACACTTGTTTATCCTCAGGTTTTATTCTATTCAAAGATTTAAAAAAAATTCAGGGAGTATGTTTGCTCCATTCTCTGCGCCATACCAGAGAGCTTGTTAGGTAAGGTAGGATGGTACTTGTCACCTACTCACAGGACCAGTGGGCATCATCGGATCCTATGACTAATGTGTGCCTCTTGAATCAGTCTTCTGTCTCTGGAACTGTTTGAAGTGATTTCTTTCTTTTTTTTTTTTTTTCCTGTGCTGTGTTACAGGTGCCGCTATTCATCCCAGCTTTGTTTTCCTTCACGTGTCTCTTCATGGTGGCCCTTTCCCTGTATTCGGATCCATTTAGTACAGGGATTGGCTTCATCATTACTCTGACTGGAGTTCCTGCATATTATCTCTTTATTATATGGGACAAGAAACCCAAGTGGTTTAGAACAATGTCAGGTAAGACTTTTGCACAGTTTCAGGACTTCTTGAGGGAACTTGCTGTAAAAAACCCATCCATGTGATCACACACACACACATACCCCTTAAAGTTTAAAAATATAAGTAAGGCAATTGCTAGTTTAAATACATTGTTGCATTTTAATTAGAACTAGGAGAAGAAAAGGGGGAAGGATGTTGTTCAGTATACAGCCACTCAATCCTTTCATGATATTTAGTTTGAGCTGCTCTAATCACTTCTTAAGAGAACAGCTTTTTTAGATAGAATTTTATCAACAGTTCTGTAAATGACCCAATTGCTTTCCTGAATCCCTTACTAACCTAATTATTTTTTATTCCGGGTTGGACTCAGTTTATTGATTCTATATTATAACATTCTACTTGCTGAGTGATACCAGATTTAGTAGGGAGTGAGACAGAGACCCACAAGAGTCTTAAATATTAGGGTTATGACAAAACCCTACTTAATAGGCATGGCGAATCACAGGTCATTAAGAACAGTAAGAACAATGAAGACAAGAATAACAACTCACATTTATTGTGTGATTTTTGCATCTTAGCACATGTATGACCTTATTTCATCATTGTAACGACCTTCTGAGGTAGGAAAAGGGCTCATTCCCATTTTAGAGATATTGAGTTATACCATGAAAGAATCCATGTGGGTTGTTCCAAGTCATGCAGATGTTAAGTAGACCAGCTAGAATTCAAACTCACGTAGTGCTGAATTTTATAAAAATCATTCTGGATACAGAGAAGGTCAAGGCTGAAGAGACTCACGATCTGTAGACTCACGATTACCACAGTAATCCTGTCCAAGGATCAAGAAGGGTCTGAACATGGACAATGCTGCCAGGGTCCGAGGGAAAAGTGAAAGCTGTTAAGCTGTTAAAAAGGAAAAACCCAAAGGGCTTGGTGACCAGGTAAGTTGAGGAAAGAGGAAATATAGAAGTTAAGAGGATATGAGTAGGTAGAAAGGGTGCTTTAGGAGCAGCCTCTGTGGAAAGCCTTCCCCTCCATCCGGGGTTCTGCTGAGTGAGGTCTTTCACTCACATCACCTTGTCCCATCTTCCACAGTCTTCCTGTGTGAGATGGTGCTTGTCATTCCTAAACCTGGTGGAAACCAGGACTCAGGAAGATAGAGAATTTGTTTTTAAGCGTACAGGTTTTAAACCGTTGAGCTAGGATCTGAACCCACATCTGCTGGACCTCAAAGTCCATGCTCTTTTTTTTTTTTTTTTTTAAGATTTTATTTATTTGACAGAGAGAAACACAGCTAGAGAGGGAACACAAGCAGGGGGAGTGAGAGAGGGAGAAGCAGGCTTCCCGCCGAGCAGGAAGCCCGATGTGGGGCTCGATCCCGGGTCTCCGGGATCATGACCTGAGCCGATGGCAGTGGCTTAACCTACTGAGCCACCCAGGCGCCGCCAAAGTCCATGCTCTTGCTAGAGTGGGTGCCTGGGGGACAAGAGAGGCATTAAAAAAAAAAAAACAAAAACAAGTAGCCAGGAGAATAGCTATGTTCTTGCTGGTGAGTTTCATGAGTTTAGTGCGTTTAGAAAACAACTGTTGTTCTTAGCTTTCATTTTAATTTACTTCTTTAACCATAATTAATTTTTAAAAGCTCAGTAATAAGGTCAGGAAGATTTCTGACTAACAATTTCTGGTAAAATTGTTAATAAATGATGTCAGTATTACTTAAAACTAAAAAAAAAAGACTATATATATATATATATATATATATATATATATATATGTATATACTCTCCAGTGTGATACATAAACTCATTTAGAAGTCAACCATTTAAAATAGACTTTTGCTACTACTCTTCATTAGCTTGTAATTGTTATTTGGTATCTTTAGACCTTATGCTGCTATTTATATCTGAATTTTGTTTTCTAGCCAGCAACACTTACTCCCTGAAGGAGCATTGCTCTAAAAGTCGGGTTCCATAAAGCTAACGTGGACACACTGCTTGTCTGGCAGGGTATTTAATCTCTATTTCCTGTTAGATCACACTAGTTTTCTGTGGAATATTTTTAGTTACATTTGTCTGTTGTGGGCAATAAATATAGAGGCTTTCCTGAAAAGAAAAAAGAATCTTGTTAAACAGTAACCATGCTTAGGAATGCTGTCTTCATTACCTATGTTTGGAACAGATTGGCATTCATCTTTTCGAGGTCTGTGTCTGTCTCAGATCCTGGCTAGAGACATTTGAAACCCCTGAGCACCATAGGAAAGCAGGTGAATCGAGGAAGAGAGCTAATCGGAATTGGATGATGAGGAGGCAGAGCGAAAGGAGAGAGCTGATTCTGTGCTTTCTCCTACATAGTAGGCATTGTGCTCCTCTTGTTGGGAGGCTGTCAACTCTAAACATCCTTTCCCATCGCCACCATGTACATATTTTGTACCATTTCTTTGTCAGTGCCTACCAGCTGCCAGTTTTCACACTTGATCCTTCTTTGATGGTTTTCCATGCTTATGTGATTTTGAAGTTTTTTGTTGTTTTTCTGTCTCTAATGATGTTTCAGACATCTCCAAGGACTCCGAATTTAGTGTAGCCCTTTGTGAAAGCAGCCGTGATGCGGTAGTCCCATAATGGTTATTCGGATCTCAAGAATGCCGTTAAGTCTTACTAGGGAGCATGGCAATTCTGCTTTTAAACTGCGAGCCTTGTAACCCTTTATCTTTATAGCCGCCTTGAAAGTGAGTAGCAAAAAACAACAATCCTCCATAATTTTGTTTGATTTTCCTCTTAGGCAGCATTCTGGTAGGAAAATAAAGAAAATTCATAATATTTATTGCTACAATAGCAAGTAGTTTCCTCGCCTTTGGCCAAAACAAAGTGCTTGAACATAGACTCCTGAACTGCGGAGCCCTGCCCAGAACCTTGTGCCTTTTCCCAACTGCCTCCTTGTGAGGAAAAAGCTCACTGTGAACTTGGAGAGCTTCTGTGATTTCCTATCTGATTTTTTTTGTTGTTGTTGGGAGACAGTCTCTAGACTTTCTATTATCATTTATTTTCACTCTGATATACATGAACGGGTTAGCCTTCTGAAAGAACAGTCGATCAAAATACATCTCACCCTAAGGAGCTTTCACAAACAATACGAGGCGACTGAACAGCCTTCAGGAAATGCTGAAAAGCTGCTTGGTACAGGTAGCCAGGCATGTTCAGAACCTGAGGATCTGAGATTTTCTGTGATTTGATGAATTTCTCTGGCCACAGGATGCCAGTATTGAACTGTGGTTTGTTTGATAATGTTCCTAGGGTGGAAAGAAAATGTGCTCTTAAGGGAACAGTCAGATGCACAAAACACGTTGTTCTACCATCTGTGACAGGGTAGTGGATTTTTCTGGATATTCATTTATTTATTTATTTATAGAAACATGAGCTTCTCACCTAAGGAAAAATGGGGCCGACACCTCGCTGACGTGCTCGCATATATGAGGTAGCGGGACCTGGCAAAAGCTCTGGAGAGAGGTTGTAGTAGCTGTTTAGCTAGGCTGCTTCTAGTCACAGCTGAGAGGAGTGGGACGACTGCAGGTTGGTCCCTCTTGCTAAAGCAAGATATGGAAGACAACTGTGTTTAGGCAACATCTTTGATGACAAAGAGTCATATTGGGGAGCACCGGCAAAAAGATCCTAGTCCATCTCTGTAGACAATGACTTTGCAATTCCAGGGTCCTAAATGTACTTGACTGGCTTTTCATGAACTCTGCAGTGCAATGTTTTAAATTAGTTAGGCTTGCCTACTTCTCTTAGGGGCCTAAACCATCTTCATTGTAATAATAGAATGAGACCATACATGTGAAAAAGTTTGGAAGTCTTTAAAAAAAAGGCATGCTATCATTTTCACTGGGACTTGAGGGGATGATTGGTTTTGTGCTAATACTTCACAGACTTACTCAGTTTTGGCTGTAGGCCCCATGCTTGTACCAAGGGTGGTTGGGTAAGTCAGATTTTGCAAGGTCCATTGTTGTTTCAGCTGATTTAAAAAAAAAACTGCTTTACTACTGAAAAGTAAAGCTAAAAACACTGCAGTTGCTATTTGCTCTTGTAACTTGCAGTTGCTGAAAACACCAAGTGTACACTCATTGGCTCAATTTTATTTAAAAGAATAGTATTATGGAGGGGCTCCTGGGTGGCTCAATTAAGCGTCTGCTTTTGGCGCAGGTCATGATCCTAGGATCCTGGGATTGAGCCATGAGTGGCCTTTCTGCTTTCCCTCTCCCACTTACCTTGCTTGTGGTCTCTCTCTTGCTCTCTCTTTCAAGTAAATAAGTAAAATCTTTAAAATATATATACCATGTATATATATATATATATATATATATATATATATATATATATATATTATATGGTGCCATGGAGTTGATTATCCCCAAAGTCAAAAGGCTTATATGAACATGAATGTAATTGAATACACATGCACCACAGTTCCCCTGGGCAAGCAGGAAGCTTCCACAGAGGCTTATTTAGGTCTGCTGAGGACCCCTGTCTGCCCCATCACTGTAGGTGACCTAGAAGGAAAAGCTGGTATAGTTTCAACAGCTTACTCAGGGTCAAAATCAGTCACTCTGGCCAAACATCCATCATGATGAGAATTATTCAAATCTTGGGATCCCAAGAGAGAACATAGGAAAGTCATAGGAGAGAATGTAATAGGACTGATTAAACATGGAAGAAGAGAAAGGGTGTGCAGAACTGGAAAACAGAGTCTTTGGTCCCATATGTGCTGCTGAATAGAAGATCTAAACTGAGCTCACAAAGGAGAATGTCACACAAGCAAAGCATCAAGATCCCTAAGCTGCTCTGCTTTTCTCTGGAACTGATGGGGTATTGTGAAATGGGTAAGGATGACTAAGAAAGCAACGGGCTGGGGGTCTCAGAATACAGAAACGGACTTTTGGAAAAGGCTTTTTGTTCAGTAGATACATGCATGAACAGTCACACACACACGCACACACACACACACACACACACTCAAAAATCAGTAACTTTAGGGATTAGTGCAGGGAGGAAGAGATGAACAGGATATAAATTTAACCCAATGCTTTGCAACCCAGTGTTGCAGGTGCCTAAAATCTCCTACTCTTTCAACCTATCGGATAGCCCTGGCCCCTTCTCTGCTTACAAAAGCCATATATCCCATACTATTGACTAATACTTACTTTTCCACATCTATTTTTCTCAGATAATTTTACCACTTCACTTTCTGTAAAAATGGACTTTTATTACTCTTCAGCATTCTCTTGTATTCCATATAAATCTCAGTGTAGAGTGGGCTGGAATAAATATGATTTATTCAAGAAAGATTTACATGGAGTTTATCATTTGACAGAACTGTGCCGAGCTCTTGATAATTAATGTGTATTATAAAAACTAGTGTGGAGAAAAGAAACTTTGGGGAACACTGTTATAAAGCAGTGGATGAAAAATACATTTTTTTTTTTTTTAGTGACGTGAAATACTGCTTGAAAGGGGCCATTACAGGTGACAAGTCATGAAAGAGGAAAAACATTGCATGTCTGGATGAGAGACGATGTGGGGTCTGAAACTGTCAAGAAGATAGGCTCCAGAGGTTCCAGGATCAGAAGCAGTTTAAAGAGATTCTGCAGAGATCAATTACAAAGATTAGAGATGAACAAGAAGGAACACCCTGGGAAACTAGCATCGCAGAGTTCTAGGACTGCCAAGATAAAATGACCTTAGAAATCATCCAGCCCACCCTTTTCTATATTTTAGTGTCTAGCAGAATCACAGATTTCTGAGCCCCACCTCCTGTTTCCGATTTAGTAGGTTTGGGATAGGACTTTGAAAAGTTGCATTTCTGATAACTAGGGCTATGCTAATGTTCCCAGTCCAGGGATTACTACTTTCTAGCCCAAGTCCCTTCTTCTTTTCTTAGTTATCTTTTTTGCTGAGATATAATTTACATTATGACATTATGTAGGTTTAAGGTGTGTGATGTGTTGACTTGATATAGTTGTATATTGCAGTATGATTATTACACTAGCATTAGTTAATACTTTTTATAGTGTCATCTATTTATCATTTCTTTTTTGGTATGGAGAATGGTTCAGATTTAGTCTCTTAGCATTTTTTAATTTGTTGTATTGTTGACTATAATTACTACAACGTACTTTGGATCTCCATAACTAAGTTTGTACCATTAAACAACATCTCCCCAATTCCCTAACCCTCTAGTCCCCAATAATCATCATTCTACCTCTATTTTAACAAGTTCAGTTTTTGGATTCTATAATGTGATATTATATAGTATTTATCTTTGTCTGACTCATCCCAATTAGCATAATGTTGTTGCAAATGGCCGGATTTCCTTCTTTCCAGTCGCTGAATATATTCCATAATCACATCTTCTTTATCCATTTTTCTATTGATGACCCCTTAGCTTGTTTCCATATCTTGGCTCTTGTGAGTAATGTTGCAATTAACCTAGGTTTGGTATTCCTTTGAGATACTGACTTTAACTTCTTTGCACACATAACCAGGAATAGGATTGCTGGATCATAGGTAGTTCAATTTTTATTTTTTTGAGGAACTGCCTTTGTACTTTCCATAATGGTTATAGCAATTTACATTCCCACTAATAGTATATAAGGATTCCCTTTCATTCACATCCCGACCAATATTTGTTATCTCTTGTCTTTTTGTTAAAAGCCATCTTAACAGGTGTAAAGTAATAACACATTATGGCTTTGATTTGGATTTCCCCTGGTGATTACTGATGTTGAACACCTTTTCATATACCTTTGGGCATTTGTATATCATCTTTGAAAATGTTTATTCAGGTTTTTTTCTCACTTTTAGTTTGATTATTTTCTTTTTTTGCTATTAAGTTGTGTGAGTTCTTTATTTATTTTGGGTAATAGTCCCTTATCAGACATGATTTGTGAATATTTTCTCCCATTCAGTAGGTTTTTTTTTTCCAATTTGTTAATTATTTCCTTTGCTGAGCAGAGCTGTCTAGTTTAATATGGTCATACTAGTTTATTTTAGTTTTTGTTGTCTGTGCTTTTGGTGACTTATCCAAGAAATCATTGCCTAGACCAATATCAAGGATTTTTTCCCCTATGTTTTCTTCTAGGAAGTTTATGATCTCAGGTCTTACATTTAAATCTTTGATCCATTTTCAGTTAATTTTTATGAGTAATGTATGGTAAGAGTACGAGCTAAGGTTTCATTCTTTTGGATGTGGATATATATATATATATATATATATATATACATACAGAGCTAGAGAGAGAGAGAGAGAGAAAGAGAGAGAGAGAGAGAGAGAGAGAGAGAGAGAGAGATGCTCTCCAGTCCATTCCTCTCTGTGCTTCTTTTTATCCCAGTAACCACACTGTTTTCATTACTGTAGCTTTGTAATGTGGCTTGAAATCAAGTATTGTGATGCCTCCAACTTGGTTCTTTTTTCTCAGGATTGCTTTGGCTATTCAGGGTCTTTTGGGGTTCCAAATTAATTTTAGGATAGCGTTTCCAATTTCTGTGAAAAATATCATTGGAATTTTGATTGGGATTGCATTGAATCTGTAGATCACTTTGGGTCATGTGGACATTTTCACAATATTAATATTTCCGGTTTAGGAACATGAAATATCTTTCCATTTGTTTATATCTTTTTCAGTCTCTTATTAGTGTCTTATGATTGTCAGAATACAGGTCTTTCACCTCCTTGGTTAAATTTACTTCTAAGTGTTTTATTTTCTTCGATGTTACTGTAAATGGAATTGCTTTCTTAATTTCTCTTTCAGATAATTTTGTTGTTACTCTTTAGAAGTGCAACTGATTTCTATGTGTTGATTTTGTATCCTGCAATTTTACTGAATTCATGTAGTAGTTAAAACAGTTTTTTTAGTTGAGTTTTTAGGGTTTTCTATATATGAGATCACCCATCTGTGAACAGAGATCATTTAACTTCTTTCCTTCTGAGGTGAGTGCCCTTTCTTCCTTCCTTCCTTCCTTCCTTCCTTCCTTCCTTCCTTCCTTCCTTCCTTCCTTTCTTTCTTTCTTTCTTTCTTTCTTTCTTTCTTTCTTTCTTTCTTTCTTTCTTTTTTAAAATTTTTTTTCTTAATTGATCTGGCTAGGCGTTCCAGTACATGTTTCATGCATCCTTGCATCCCAGAGACAAATCCCACTTGACCATAGGTATTTGATCCTTTTATTTTGTTGTTGAATTTTACTTTTTGGGAACTTTTTGCATCTATATTCGTCAGGAATATCAGTTTATGATATTATTTTCTTATAATGACTTTGACAATGGTGTCAGCATAATGCTGACCTTATAAAATGAGTTTTGGAGTGGTTCTTTGTTTAGAATTTTTTAGAAAAGTTTTAGAAGGATTAGTGTTAATATTTTCTATTTCCTGGTAATAGAATTACCAGCACAAACTATCTATCCTTAGCCTTTTATCTGTTGGGAGGTTTTTTATTACTGATTGAATCTCCTAACTTGATATTGGTTTATTTAGATTTTCTATTTCCTCCTGATTTATCTTGGGAGAGCATATGTTTCTAGAATTTATCCATGTACTCTAGGTTATTCACTTTGTTGATATGTAAGTGTTCATGAAGTCTCTCATAATCCTTTGTATTTCTGTGGTATCAGTTGTAATGTCTCCTTTTTTTTTCTTTTGTTTTGTTTTGTTTTCTTTCTTTCTTTCTTTTTCTTTGAAAGGGGACACACAGAGAGAAAGGGGTAGTGGAGGGGCAGAAGGAGAAGAAGAGAGAGAGACTTAAGTAGGCTCCATGCCCGGTGTGGGGTCCAGTGGGGGGCCTCTGTCTCACAACCCTGAGATCATGACCTGAGCTGAGATCCAGTCAGATGTTTAACAAGCTAAACCACTCAAACACCCCTTCTCTTTCTTTTTGGTTTTATTTTTGAAGTCCTCTTCTTAGTTAATCTAGATAAAGGTTTATCTTTTCAAATAATCAGTTTTTAACTTATTTTTTTCTGTTGTTTTTCTGTCTCCATTTCATTTATTTCTGCTCTGATCAACATGAGAGCATTTTGGATTTGACTGTATATTCATCCTCACCAATGAATTCTCTGATTCCATAGATTTTCATGTTACTATATATGTATATTTTATCTTGAAGAACTCTCTAGCATTTCTTGTTGGCAGGTCTATTGGCTATAAATTCCCTCAGCTTTTATTTGTCTTGGAAGGTCTTTACCTCTCCTTTGTTTCCAAATGACAATTTTTCTGGATAAAGTGTTCTTGGTTGATGGCGGCTTTTTTTTTTTTTTTTTCATTGAGCCCTTTGAATATATAATCCCACTCTCTCCTGGCCTGTCAGTTTTCTGTTGAGAAATATGCTGATAACTTTACTGGGATTTTTTTTTTTTTTTTTTTTGCCCATGGGAGGAAGTTCTAGTTAAGGAGTCGCTCCTTGGCCCCTGGTCAGTCATGCTGACCCTCGGAGCACTCAGCAGTATCGGAGCTGGCATCCTAGGATCAGGTGCATATGGGACTATCACAGTGCCTAGATCCTAGGGCATCAATGTGCTTGCTGGGGCTCTGGCACTAATGTCTAGAGAGTGGGAATATGCAGATATCCCATGTAACTGGTACCTGGGTCTCAAAGACTCACCACTGTGATTCATCCTGGCAGGAGGGAATGCAGCAGTGGCAAGGGTCCTGGAATAACAAGACAGATCTGAGGATGTGGGTGAAAGTCTCAGTTCTGGCACCAGGACACTCACAAGGTAGCAACAGCACACTCTGGTAATGGTCTGTTTAAGGTATACATAGGGACCCAGGGATCTGGGCACAGAGCAGTAGCAGTACTACGCTCACAATGACATTTTGGAGCCACAACCCAAGATCTGGGGGGGCAGGGCTAAGGGCAACAGTAGCATTGTCCCAGCAATGATGAATCAGAACCTCAACTTGAAACTTGAGGAGTGGGATTCAGGATAGTGTCAGTGCCCCTAGTAATGATGGATCAGAGCACTGACCTGGAGCCCACAGGACAGGGATCAGGGCAGCAAGAGCCCATCTCAGCAATGACAGCTCAGAGTCTTGACTGGGGATGGGGGTTCTCAGAGCACCCCAACCCTGATAATAGTAGGCAAAGTGCGACTCGGGATACCAGAAGTGAATGGCACAGGGCAGTGGCAGTGCTCCCGACAATGGTAAGTCCCAGCCGGGACCTCGAGCTCAGGGGTGGGATTCAGGACCGTTAGAGACTGTCTCAGAAATTATAGTTCAGAGTCTTGTCAGAGAAGGGCTCAGGGCAACATCAGCACAGTCCCAAAAATGACAGCGAAAGAGGAACTTGGGACCCTCAGGGCAGGGCTAAAGTGAAGAGAGGGTGTCTCGGTAATTATGGGACAAAACTCTAATCTGGGTGTTTGTGGATGGTGATGTGCTGTGGCACCCAGTCCTTGAGAATGGTCACATCAACCACCAAGACCCCCAGGGGCAATCTCACCTCAGCAGCAGCCCCTGGGAGCAGATGCAGAGTGGGGGCACTCCAGACTGCTCCATGAGCTGGGACCAGTGCCATCAGGGAGGCCTGCGGAAGTCCTTCGTAGCAAAAGCTGCATACATGTACAACACTGAGGCTTGCTGGGGTCCTCCAGCTGACAGGGGTGGGGTGATGGAAGCCAAATTCTTGCTTTGCTTTTCTGAGCAGACATCCTCCGTGGTTTAGCTCTGCAAGACTTTTGCCCCTTTTCTTTATTGTTTAGAATTTCCCTGATCTGTTTTCTTCAGTTTATAGCTGTTTATTTATTGTTTTGGGGGTATTTTTTGGTTCTTTTTGTTTTTTTGTCTTGTTTTGTTTTGTGGGGAAGCAAGTGTCGGGACACCCTCTGTCCTGTTGATGGCACTCCGAAGTCCTTCATTCTGCAGATGAGGTAATAAGGCCCTGGGACACAACATGTTTTACTCAGTAATATGCTACAAGTTTAAGGCCGTACATTATAGTATGAGTCTTTTGATTTTTCTGAGGAATTAGTTGTAATGTCATAGGTACTAAAACAACAAACCAATTTTAAACCGAATATGAAGTGTATTTTTGAACATTTATTTATATCTTGGTTCTATTGCTTCAAAATATTTTCAGCCTCCTGGTTTATGAATAAAAGTTCCTATTTGAATACAAAATATTAATGTATTCTTGCTGAGAAGCCATCATGGGAAGTTACAGAAGTGACAAATAATTAATTGGGCATGATGGGATTCTAATGAAGTAAATAATTCTTGAAAGTGCTCTATGAAATAGGCGGTTGTGTGTTTTCAGTATTCAACCCCAAATAATTCACATTTTGCTGTCTTTATGCATTTCTGATTTCTGTGCATTTTTAATTTCTCTTCTTTATTTCTTTGTAGACGGAATAACCAGAATATTACAAATAATACTAGAGGTTGTACCAGAAGAAGATTGTCATAAATTATGAATTAATGCATTCGCAATCTTGGCAATCTGTGCTTGGTGTCTACCCAGAGGGCTGAAATGAAAGGTGGATCTCCACTTCATTTTATGAAAATCCAGAGGATTGCAGCTTTGGTGATGGACTAAAGGAATCAGTCGTTGCTATTCATATCTTTTAGTATGTGTTCAAGCTGGTTTCTAAGAGACTTAGTTATGACTCCAAGTAGTTACTGAAAGCAGATGTGTTATGCAAGTATTCCATGAGTTCACGTGATTTTGGAATTTCTGATACCTACATGAGGTTAGAGGAAAAAGACTCCCGAATGAACGATTACTTTGGTGATCTTTCTAACATATCTTATCATGAACACCGAGATGTTTTCTGTATATATGGCTTTTATAGAAACAATTTTTATGTACTGTAGATGACTGTACTGTGAAAGTGTTTTCTACTCTTCTGGGGGGAAAATCATATGTCATCATTACGAACCGAGGAAAGAAAATTTTATTTTATGTTGGCATTACATTGCTTCCTCTTAGATACCAACTTAGATATCACTCATCTTTTAATGCATTATACCCAGAGAATTCTGAACAAAGGACAGAGGGGATATACCTAATTTTAATGAATACATTAAAGAAGCGTTCCCAGGGGTTATTGTTAATGAGAAAAAAACAGGAATAATGTCTAAAAATTCTTGATAATTGATTATGTTAAGATTTTTTTTTCACTCATTTTCAGGAAGCTCCACTTTGTTTTCATGGCAGCCCACTTGGTCAGGAAAGGGTGTAACATCTTTCTTAGAGCAAAGCAATAGTCAGTTTGGTATTAAAGCCTCTTAAGCACAATTATTTGTTTCACTAATAATTTACCCCTTGATAATATACTAAATATATGCACTGTTAAATCTTCAAATTGCAATGTCCATATAAGACAAAAATTGACAAGAAAGAGAATACCCAAAATATTATGCACAACCCTATAATCATATCTATATGCAGTGTTAGTAATTATGAGTAATTTTTTAATCTCATAGTTATTTTTACATGGTAATAAATTTTGACAGTTTGTACATTTTCTTTACATATTTTATATTCCATTAAAATATCTCTTCAGATGAAACTGTCCAGATTAATTAGGAAAAGGCATATATTGACTTAAAAATTGAGGAAGAAATGTCACCGCTAAATAAGATTTACAAGTGATGTTTCTAAAAATTTTCCACTTCTTTATCTCAGCTTTGTCAGTAATTTCCTCACCTTAATTATCGTTCAACTTGCAAAAGAGATAACTGGTAACAAATTCACTGAAAGAAGGAGAAACCATGTGTTTGTATTCAGACAGGTGTTTTTATGCTAGGTTCAGAAAATATTGTGGAATTTTCAAATAGTGTAATATAATGATGGGCTGTGTAAACTATTATTTACATACATCCAAGATTAAATAGTCATACCAGAGTGTGTTTCATCTTCTAATTTTAAAAGTAACAATTTTTGAAAGAACTACACTGATTAAAATCATTGAGCTGATATAGAGTTCATAGAAAATTGACCAAAGTAGAAATGATGAGTTATAATTTGAGTCAATTCCAATTCACTAATTTCAGTTTTTGCTCTTGATAACATTTAATACACATGCAAGATTGACATTATTCTCAGCCAAACCTGGTATTTGGGTCTCTAAATGAATTCATAAAAATTCCTTCCCTTTTCTCTTACCATCTGGTGTTCAAATTTGATCTGTAGTCTCTGCTTCCTATATCCATTTGTGTGTATCTGTTGTCACTCTATTGTTGCTGAGGCAAAAATAGGTTTTGTCTATATTCCTTTTTTTTTTTTTTTTTAACAGTCTGGACCCATGTAATATAAACCAGCATACTCTTCTTAAGGGTTTTTGTGGAGTTTGTTTGGCTTTTTTGGTTTGTTTGTTTTGTCTAATGAAAAAAAAAATAGGTCTCATGGAGAGGTTTACATAGTTCTTGATCATTCCTGAGAGTTATATGCTTATAACTACAGTGGCAGATAAGTCTCATTTTATTTCTTTATTTTTTGTTTAATTTCTTTTTAAATATAACATTGTAAGAGCTAACTAGGATATGTTCTCATTATTTTTTCCATTATTTTGAAAAATGATTTTTGTGTTGCTAAATTTCTTTTCTTTTCTTTTTTTTTTTTTTTTTTAAGATTTTTATTTATTTGACAGAGAGAAACACAGCCAGAGAGGCAACACAAGCAGGGGGAGTGAGAGAAGGAGAAGCTGGCTTCCCGCCGAGCAGGGAGCCTGATGTGGGGTTCGATCCTGGATCTCTGGGATCATGATCTGAGCCAAAGGCAGTGGCTTAACCAACTGAGTCACTCAGCACCCCGAGTGTTGCTAAATTTCTAATGCTAATGTAATACCATTTTGAACCAGACAGTCCGTCAGTCAGTAATTTTTTTTTAAATAATAAAGATTAAGTTGTACTTCAGTTTGTTTTTAGGATACATCACAACAAAGTGCAGGGTTTCTATAATCAGGAAATCAATATCCATAATTTTTATTCAGATGGTATCACATCAAGCCAACTCTATTTGAAAACTCTCCTGAGCACTAATATGTATATTTTTATTTATACTAAAATTTTTCTCATATACTTAAAATTATATATAGAGAGAATTATATATAAACCATTACAGTATACTTGCACCAGTGTGGATATTCAAATGTTTATATACATATTATGAGCTGATTATAATGCAAAAAGTAGAAGTGGCCAATACAGTTTAAGACAACTAATAAACTATTTTCAAATGTACTACTTTTTGGATAACATGGAGTCTCAAATATTTAATGGCAAATTAAACAGATTTAGTGAAGACTTCTAAAGCTAAACAATTGATTAAGAAAATGGACTGATTCTCCTTCCGCAATTATGAATATTTCAGTAAATGTTTTGACTCACTTTTCAAAATATTAGATTATTTTCCTTTGCTTTTCTTTGATCAGTTGAGGAAAACTGGACATATTATGAATGTTTAAGTCGACTGGAAGTAGACCTTGTTCTTGTCTTTTTTTTGGGAGATTAAAGATTTGTCCTAGAAAAGATGGCAGACTCCAGTACCCAACATAAATGTTAGGTGTGTGCACCCACAAATATACATACGTGTTTATACCATATTCTCCCCCAGCGCTGCTGGCACAAAAGTAGGATCGATTATTAGGTGACATTAGCAATACATAGCAGTTTCTCTAACACTAAAACATGCATGTTGAAACAAATTTCTGGATTATTTTATGTGTCTGGTAAAATTGTTTCCCCAGTGGCTATTTGGTATATTAACAGATAGTTAACCTGAGTATAATTACTTAACTCAACATAATTTTTTATGAACTCTAATCAGTCTTCAGGAAACTCATTATTTTATCTCTATTTGTGGATGAATGTAATGCTAACCAAGAAAGAGGACATCTCTATCCTATAGATTTCTTATAATTGAGGTATAGATTATGAAAAGATAGAAGATTGAAGGTCAGAGTAGTAGCAAATGAACAATAGCATGTGACTGGAAGCAATGATATTTTGATATAAGTTATTCTACAGCACAGTCAGAGAAATACTACAAATTAATTCTCTGTTGTGCATAAATGGATGTCCCGAGTAGCTAATGGAATGTAGCTTCAGTGCCTCTCACTTAGACATGCCCCTTTCAAGGTCCTGTACCTAATGTTGCATTAGGAAATTTATATTAAGTTTCTGGAAGAACGGAAAAATTGTATACACTTCTGGCCCTACAAAATCTGCATCTGTCCCTGTGAGTATGGTAAAATAACTTCCATTACTTTTTCAGTATAAAAAATAAACACTGGTCATTTATAGAATATACTTTTAAATAATAAAGTTTTGAGTTGACTTAAGTATCTATATATAATTACAAATGGCTCTCATATATTTTGCTATATATAAGGAGAGAGTTCACTTTTGACATATTTTATGATTTAGTTCTGAGTGACAGAAAAACAACAAATAGGGTTTTAGTTGTAATTTTTTTCTTAGGAACGAAATATAGTGAGATTTGGGATTTGAACGCAGATGAGTAAAAGATTGACTTTACTGAAATGTAGTCTTGCTTCATTTTACCCAACACGAGATGCTGTATGTTGGTGCTGGTAATGTTTACGGAGTTAGATTTTACTTTGTTAACAACTCAAAGTCAGGAATTAAAGCACAACATTGTGTAACTGGCAAGAAACTCGTAGCTGATATAAATTAGAGTAGGTAATGACACATTATCTACTATAAGTGTATTTTAGGTCAGTTTTCTCATAAACAGTATTTTAAATATATCTCCATATATGTAATACCTCAAAGTGTAAACTCTAGGTAGTTTTACTACTGTTCTTAAAAAGTTATTTTAAGAGCCAAGTTTTGAAGATAACCCTTTCTTCTTTTTGTTGCATTTTCAGGTTCATTGGTGTCTAAAAATAAATGCTTGATCTATTTTTAGATTCACTACAAATACACAAAGGTATAAATCCTGGTCTCACAGAAAGTTCACCAGGTCTCCATGTTGTGAGATATTGCCCTTCTTTACAACCTCCTAAGCATATTAACTTGATCTTTCCGAACCACTTACGTTTTTTCTCTTAAATGAATCAATGATTTCTTTGTTTTATTTGTCTTATTTTGACATGATAGCCTTGAGATGAGAGTGAGTCTTAATTTGAACCCATACATGACCCTAGATATCCTTCATGTGAAACTGCCACGCATTTTACTTCCTTGAGAGTCCTCACCTCTCTTTTCATTGTTACCATTAGCCTTAAAACATCAGGGGGGATGGCTATCTCAAGTAGATATGTATTACATGTGTGTATTTCAAGTACTTGGATCAAGGGTGCATTTATGGTATCAGTAACAGCCTTAAAATTTGTAGAGATGAAAATTCTCTCAAGAAAACTGTGGAGCAGTAGGCATCTGAGAGCCATGTAGATGCATGCACTGGTTTAAAAGGGAACATACTTGTTTTTCCCTCCACACATACACTACTGACTTTTATTTTTAAGTATGACTTTCAAGAAAATTAATTTATTGGTTAGAAGAGTTGTTTTCTGAGTCCTTCCTTATTACCTCTTGAAGTCTTTAAAGGTCATGCCGAAAGCTAGAGAACAAAAAAGACTGAATCACAGTTATGTCTTTTGCAGAAGTGACTGTATTTTGAGCACCTTGGGTGACGATGTACTTTGCACAGAATCTTATGGGAGAACATATTAGGCCTTTGGCTGTTACATCTGTATAATTGGTTGGGTTGGGAGGGATTTGTCTTAGATGATGATTGTTAGACCTCACTTTTACTAGTTAACAGTCTTCAGTACATGCTCAGAAGCTCATTTGTATCACACCTGGAGGCAATGCAATGTGGTTCCTTGTCTTAGATTTGAACTGTCTTATTTCAAAAGATTTTGGAATTATATTTCCCCTAGAATTTCTCTTTCATTCCAAATTTCCACTTACTGACTAATGTAATATAAAAAAAAATTATCTTAAAGTAAAATAATACTTTGGGGAAATAAAACAGATTGTTTCAAATGAATGTATGCTTTTAACAGAATAGGAGTGATGTACATAAACTACTGTTTGTTTTAATGATTTCAAACACTACCATAGAGTACGTTTTAATTGCTCTGGGAAAAAATAACAACATGTATCTATGGTTATCACATAAACGACAAGGATCCTTCTAAAATTTTAAGTAGTCTTGGATTTTTTTTTTTGACCCTTTCCCTGGAGAAATTTTTTATTTAATAGTTTTCCCTTGTGGATAGTATTACCAATTTGGAACTAAACTGATGATACCTAAATCTTGAAAACCAAGTTCTTCTTTTGTCATTATCCATATACAGAGAGTGATATATGACTACCCTTTTAAGATACTTGGGGCCAATGTTATTTAGAACACAAGCATGGGCCTCAAGCTTCTATTTCTTTGTAGATGTGTTGCAATGCAATAGTGATGAGTTTTCAGTGGTCTCCTTCAACATTTTGAGAACTTTGCAAACATAAGCATTAGATGTGCTATGAGTTTGTTGTTTAGTACCATGAAATAGAAGTCTTCTCTCTGTGCTAAATTGGTGAACAGACATGTAGTTTTGTTTTACTAATGTTAAATGTTCACTACCTGTGTTTTTATAGTAAGCACAAGTCTACCTGTCAGAAAATGGCAGGACAAATGGTGTCCTGTATTGAATGCTTGACAAACTTAATTTGTCCTACTTTTCTGACAAATATTTGACTCCAGATTTCAGAGGGATTTTTGTTGTTGTTGTTGTTGTTGTTGTTGTTGTTTTACGTATCATAGGGCAGATTAGATGGTAGTGATGCACTGGTAGAGATGGTATTTAGTTATTGATTCAGAATTTATTTCATGATGAATTCTTTGTGTCTTTTTATTGTACTTGTATCTGTATTTACTTTATATAAAAATGGATTTAGTGGGTTTTGTGTTAAATCTGCCTAGTAATAGTGACTTCTTTTTCAGTTATCAAGGAATAGGAAATATGTGTGTTGGTATGTTCATATTAACATATTATTAGGTACTCTATATGAATGTGTTTAGATGCCTCTGACATTATGTATGGCAAGCATCAATAATTTTCACCCACAGAATCAGGTTAGACCAGTGGAAAAAGTGTTAGTCAAAATCTGCTGGAGGGTTGTGCTGGCAGCCATTTCTCTGATCTATGTTTCAATTGTAATTTATAGACCAGCTTTAACTTGTAACATGAATCTGGAATGCATTTGGCATGACCTTGTACCATTCCCCTAACTGAGGGATGAGGGGAACAGCATTTGGCCTGGTCATCTAAAATATAGGAGCATAGCAATCCATTTGAGGAAGAATGAACCTCAATATCCTAAAGGGTTCTCATCTATGATGGGGTTTCTTTACTCTGACAGTATGATGATAAAACTTGGTAAAGGGGTCTGTGTGTATTTTCTACAAATTTTGCACAGTGTCTTATATTGATAAATTCTTAGTTAAATTCCTTTTCTATGACTACATTCCAACCATATTAGGAGTCCTGAGTTATTTAGATATTTAACTATGAAAATATAAATGGCACAAAGGGATTTTCATGTGTGGATTTTGTTGTGTTTCTTAAGCTTCTCTGGCACTGATGCCTATACCATCATGTGAAATAAAATGAGTTTTTCTACAATGTAATGATTTCCCTCTGGGGAGAGTTCTGGTGTAGCAATCACACTGCCAGATGGTGTTTATGAGCTATTTGTGTGAGTGGTAAGATACTATGAAATAAGAGTGCTTTCATCTGATGGAAAGTCTTGACACATGTGTTTTTGTATGGAAGAAATTTTGGTGCAATATGATGTCACTCAATTTTGCAATGAATTTAATTTCATTTGTATTTATGTATCTGTATACCTGTCATGCTTCTAGTTGCTTTAACCTTTGTATATGTATTTTTGTTCATATTTTTTACTTGAAAATATTGTAAGTGGAAATGAAATAAACATTTGATGATTTTCATAAGAAAAGTCATGTTTTGCTTTTTTTTTTTAAAACAGTGTATGTCCCAACAAGTTAAAAGTTTGGTTTTGATAATTGGATTAATCTATCATTGATTCTGTGAATTTGTTGACTTATTCCCCTTGGCATCAATTCCCTATACTAAAAACTGAAAGTGGTGACAAACACTACAAATACTGTAGATGCTCTTCTTTCTTTTTTTTTTTTTTTTTAAAGATTTTATTTATTTGACAGAGAGAAACACAGCCAGAGAGGGAAACAAGCAGGGGGAGTGAGAGAGGGAGAAGCAGGCTTCCTGCCGAGCAGGGAGCCCGATGTGGGACTCGATCCCGGGTCTCCGGGATCATGACCTGAGCGGAAGGCAGTCGCCCAACCAACTGAGCCACCCAGGCGC